>JBBPNB010000598.1:0-14888 GCA_038090635.1 Rubroboletus satanas
AAGCCGTAGTTATTGCCAAGATAATAGTCTCCGCGAGTCGGTGCTAGCATCACTTAGAGTCAAGAGTTGACAGTAGTGATCAGAGCACCATGGTTATCGGGAGTACCGAAGAAATCCGGCATCATGGCAGAGAGGTACGAAGTTTACCTTCAGGCGAGTTCATCATCTGCAGTCGTCTTTGCACCGATGCTCATCAAATTGGTCAGATGGTTCCCGTCAACAATAAATGCATATTTCGTTTCCAAACACCATCCACTGTTGGCAGGGGAAACGAGACGAGGAAATAACCTCGTGACACACCTCATAAGCGACGAACGCGGCCAAGTTCCATCCCACGTTGAAACCTGTGAGTTTCAGATTGAAGTGTCGACGAGGACCCTGTGCCAAGGGTAAATCGCGCCACTGAGATCTCTGATCACTCACTCCATGAGGAACCAGGGTATTCAATCCCGGGCAGGGACCACGTATGCCAACCTGGTCGATTGGGGTGGTATGGTCGGGCCAAATCATAGACCAACTTCATGGACGTGTCGTTGATGGGAGGCGGTGAGGTTGTGCACCAGGCGTCCTAAAGGTTCGAGCTACAGCCCGGACCTTTTGTGGAGACAAGCCCACGAGCGAACGATATTACCCCGGTGCGTATGGGATGAGCGCGACTGGTACCCCAAGGTGCTGTAGCTTCATCCCGAACATGAAGAAGGCGTCAGAGGAAACAAAGCCGATGAAGAGGACAAATCACCTACCGGTGTATACTCAAGGAAAATGCAAGATTGCTCGCGCGCAGATAACTAGTTGCAGTCAGCGAGTGCATCAAGAGCTCGTGGCGATACGCGTATTGGACCATCTGTATGCCGATCTAACATTATTTTCAGTCCCATTCGAAGCTGAGAGCGGCGCTACACTATTCGGCATCCTTGGCGAGGTGGGTCTAAGGCTGCAGCTTGGCATTAGTCCTGTTACATGTATCATCGGAGTCGAGGCGGAAATCAACTTTATCGTGCTGCAAACAGTTCCCGTCTTGCCAGATTTGCAGTGGCGGCAAGGAATGGAACGCACTCACGGACAATAAAGTTCTTATGATACGGTGCCAAGAGCGCGGCCGGCGGGCCGCGCATTCAACCACCGCAGCGATGGCATTAGAGTGGTTCAGTTACCAGTAATACGATCGACCACAGACGGATTTTTGCTTGTTCCAGCATGTGCTAACCGCGGCTTCTTGGAGTGGATCTTAACATGCCTGTCTATAAGTTCACGGTGTAGTTTAATTTGTGTACTGATCTCTCTGGCCGTGCGGCCCCGATCGCTGCGAACTTGGGAAGAGGCTTGAGACTGGGACGACTTGAAGACCACATACGAGCGAACGGACAAACGGTCGAAGCAAGATGATACGTGGTGACATTCCGGCAAGACGCTGGGTGTAACCGTGAGCACCCGATTTCAAGTCAGGAAGAGCCATCGTCGAAGTCAAACAGTAGAACTGAACGAGTAGTCACGCGTCACGTCCTAATAAGTTAGAAAAGTTGAAACAAAGGATCCGAGTGAGACTGGAGATTCGGGAATGCGGCACGAGTAGCTGCCACTGCTTACTCTGGCCGGGGCCCGGCCATACCTAGGGTTTTACTTCTATCAGTCCACTCGAGCAGTCGAGCTGAGGTCAGTGCTATCGCACCGCTCAGCCTCGACCCATGCGCTACCAAGCCAGCTAGTCATGCGAAAGCAACGAACCTCACACGATGTGACCACTTGGTGCAAGACAAGTTGTGCCAAGAAGTCGGCGAGTGTGCCGAAGTTTACCTAGCATGAATGTTAAGTGGTAGGATACGACTATAAAACAGTATAGCTGTGAATCTAAGGGATTAAAGCTGTTGGGTGCATATCGATAAAGTACGAGCAATGAGTATGTAGGCGGTAGTACTTGTTATGGCCAGGCGTATTACTCGGCCGAAGCCGGAGGACGTAGTTGATTTTTCCCACCATCTTTGTTTCCCGTCAACCACACCATTGAGCAAGTTCGTCCTCGACCAAGAACGAGACCAATACCAAAAACACAGTCCAAAGTACATCCAACGAGCACCATGAGGTCGGCGTTCTCTACCTCTGTATTCCGCCAAACGGTTTCCCGCCGTGCCTCTCCGTCATTCGCTGCGCGCCGGTTCGCAAGCACTACCCAAACCTCCCAGGGTGCCAGCAGCTCGAAGCAGGTGCAGGATGCCCTTGGCGTTGCACAGCGGCTATTGGCGAGCGCAGGGCGGGTTCTCGGTCCTCTTGGTGAAAGGGCTGCGGGGCTGCTTGGGTGTGCGTATCGTGCTGTTCTGTCATCTGATATCACGGAGGCTAACTAGGACTGTACTATTTCGGTCCCTACATATATCTTGTCTCGCCTCTGTCCCCGCCGCGTTTCAATGAACGTATATTGTCCGTTCTTGACTTGCGTTTCGTCTGCATAGCATACCGCCAGCCCCTCATCTACAACGCCGAAGTCGCGCGTGAACTGTTGAAGCACGTCTACATTGCTGAGCGGTTGCAGCCTCCAACTTCCCTCGCTACCATCACGGATGCATACTCTATCCTCTGGGGTCGTGCAAAGAACCCACAGTACTGGCGCGACCTGCTCGCTACAGGCGAGTGGGCCCGTGTCGCGGTGTATGCGATGGAAGCGTACACCATTTTCAAGGTGAGCCCTTTTCATTTTCGTTTTCTTGGTGTTCTCCCTTTCTTTTCCTGTCCCTCTGGTGCTGACTGGGTGTGCGAACAGGTTGGCGAGATAATAGGCCGAAGGCATTTAATTGGGTATAAATTGCATTAGAAAATGGACGCCGCCTTACGTGGGTATTGCTGGTGTGCGACTCGCTACTGCTCCCTAGATATACTTATAATGTGCGCCAACTCAAGTAGAACCAAGAGATTTGCACTTTTCATTGGTCCCAGCTATTTGAAGTTCCCATATCTGCTTTTCGCAGTACTTATCTTTATTTTGTAAGCACCTTGCTTTCGTCGTCACCCCAATGGCCACAGGTAACATTTATGGAAACGATGGACGACGCTCTACCTCCCGCATTCCAATCAAACAATGGACCCCTCCCGTATTCTCACTCACTTCAAAGAGGGCCAATGTACCCCATCAATCCCGTGATCTATCATCGACTCGTGGCTCAGCTTTGTTTCAAGACCATGGTCAAATCATCGAAGCCTAACATGTGTGGAATCGATGGCCCGTCCAAGCTGAATTATGACATTACGGATTTTCAAGAGCGCTGAGAGGCAGCCTATGACGAATTATTGATGTATGCGTGTCGATATTGGCCGCACCACCTCACTCAGCTCCCGGGTCAAGGTGATGTACACGAATCGCTCTTGAACGTCATGCAGGAATCTTGCAGTGGAGTGCTCTTGTACTGGGTTGAGAAGGCCAGTGTTGTCGACGATGTGGAGAAGGCCATGATTATGTTGCGTGACGCGCTGAGTTGGCTCAAGGTGTGCCACTTTTGTCTCTTTCATTACTCTTGTGTCTGAACCTGACCGGTCGCTCGCTATAGTTCCAAAGGAAACGGCTATGCTGATTGGAGACGCTGAACGGCTGGTGTTCCTTTACAGGTAGCTAATATTTCAAAGTGCACCGCATGTTTACCATACGGCGATTACCTTTATTCCGTCGTCTAGCGCCTTCTACGCCAACTTTAAGCATGATGCGGGGAGTTCGTGCACAATCCATCAGGGTCAGGACGACGACTCGGAGTGGCAGGCGTATCATTTACAATCGCTCCTGGTTCTCAGATTACTGCTGCTGTTTTCTCGCCGAGCGGGAGTGTCGCCGTTACGACTGGCATGAATCAAGGGGTCCAGTTGTGGAGTGTCGTCGCGAGAGGGAGCGTGGCTAGCTTGGGAGACAAAGTGTCATCTATCTATCTCTGGTCCATTTCTCGGGCTCTGGGGCCTTCATCTCGGTCGCTATTACAGACGGCATGGTCGCGGTCTGGGATCCCAATCTAGGTCGAGAGCACCTCGGGGACGTGAGTGCACATACAGGCAAGACCACGTGTCTCGAGTCCTCCCTGACAGCGCCCTTCTCGCATCCGGTGCACGGAATCACACGATCTAGCTGTGGTCACTCAATTCAGCTCAGCGCTTGCACAAGTTGGTCGCACATGAGAGGCCAGTTACGGTGCTCGCCTTCACGCCAGATTCCCAGCGTTTGTATTTGGGGTCGGAAGATAACCTGCTCATCCTCCGGGATGTAAAAGCTGGCAAAGTGGCTCGTGGAATGGTGGGGCATCGTGCGGGGTTGGATGTTTCTCGTGATTGAATGATAGTGGTAGCATGCTCACAAGGCGAGTCGGTGAAGGTCTGGGTCATTCAGTCTGGGAGCTGTACGCGCACGGTTTCTAAAAGGCACAATAACCTGATTCGCTCGGTACAGTTGTTTAACGACGACAAACGGATCCCCTCCGCCTCAGACGGAACGAACGATCCTCACCAGCGGCAAGTGGTCCTCTGATGTCTCCACTTGGGACTTGGGGGCAAAATCTGCAGTCGACGATGGGTAACATGCCAGCCTGGCAATTCAAAGTAGCGGACGTGGGCTGCCCGGATCCTTGTTTAGGAACGTCCCCGGGTGGAGCAACTTGAATGATACTAGCGGGCAAGGAACTCTTGGTTGCTCACTCGCCACAGTCGTCGTCCTTTGCGTTTTTGTATCTCTCTGGAACATGGTGTGCCGTTCAGCTCAGACGTGGATGCACCTCCCATACACACTTCCCTGACGGTGCTCGCATTGTCACTGCACGATACCCGTGTTGCGGCCGGGAGCAGGGTTGGATCGCTGGATACGGCGGTACCGACCAGAAAGTGGGACGACGGAATGAAACGAGATTTCGCAGTCCCGCTTCGTTCAGCGACGACTGTCGTGGCCCCCCCAAACGGTGCGCGGTGCCTCGTGAACCAGGCAATTGTGTTAGAACGATGCATCACCATAGTACATAATTCTATTCTTTAATGCATTACTGATGCATTATTTTGCCCTATACTGTACTTAGCCTGTAATACTGTATCTGGTCCGCATTTCTGATTACATAAGCATACCTCCCAGGCATAGACAAGAAGCATGACATCACCAGGGGTAAGATTCAGAACATCGGCATGTGCACGAGGCGGAAGAATTCCCCAAGGCACCATCGACAAGGAAAACGGAAGAAAAAGCGTGCGCGTCCACCCAGAATGAAACAGGGAATTAAGAAAATCGATATCATCATTGCATTGTTTTCCACGGCGACCTAAATTAGTATACGGTAATGACCTACAACGAGAGCAGGACGAAAACATTCAAGTGAACCCAACCAAAACTAAGAAAAAAGAACGAACCCGGCGACGCACGGTTCAATCCAAGACCCCGAACCGCCCCCGTGTTCCTTCCCGTATCTCCCCCGCATCCCGAGACCCATCTCCATACCCTCAAATGCAGTAAAACTTTCGGGCACACCGACTCCCACCAGATCCTCATTGCTCACGAGATCCTTGAGAATCACTTGATACCACTCGTCCGAGAGACCCATGCCTGCCAACGGATTGATCCGTCCATCATTGTCATAACTTGGCATCGATGATGAAGATGAAGCCGCAGCGCCTACCGCGAGCGCTTCGATTGGCCTCCCCCCTCCGACAAGGGTGGTACACCCACCGGCGGCCTTGGTATTGGACATTTGCATTTGCTGAATCCCTTTGAGATGCGCCAGGTGTATCTGAATCAAAGACTGAATGTCAGACACTGATCCACCCGGGACCGAGAGCAATACCAACGCACCTTGAGCATGTCCAGCAGACCCTCCTTCGTAAATAGTTTCGGAAGGATATCGTTCATCCCAGATGGATAATGTGTCTTGTCTCGCTCGGTCCCGAATTGCTCATCATCGAGATGATAGGCGTCATATGATCAACCTGTCTTATCAATGACGTGGGGAATATTCCATCTATCTTCGGCATCACAATGTCCTATGAGCGCAAAAGCCGACGTGTCAGTATCGACGAGAGGAGCGCACGCGTATCAAGACGCACCATCAACGCCAAGTCATACTTTTCCAAATTCATCCTGGTCACTGCGCCGACCCCATCCACAGCCACGTCGATCGCACACTCAAACACCTGCAAAAACTTGCTGCTTGATCTTCGACTCGCCACATTGTGTCTACAAGTAACACACGCGGCGGTACCGCCCACCCGGGGACGAACGTCAACCGACACACGTGTAGCTTCTTGGGGCTCCCCGTATCCGAGGATGACGAGGAGGTCGAAGCGGAAGATGGCGAGGGTGATCCGCTCGATGGGTTGGCTGCACGACTTCTTCTGGTCCCAGACGCTCCTCCTTCCCATAGCCCTCGTCCTCTCCCCCGTCCAATTCCCATTCACATCCTCGATGTTACTCCGGGACAGCAAATGTCCAAGCGTAAACACCTGTAATCCCTCATGCGCATTCTGCGCAGGTGGTTCCCACACATTTGGTAGGAGTATAAATAGCTCGTCCCCCGCCGACGTCCCAGGATCATGCGTCTTGGATATCCGCAACATGGCATTTCAGCCTACGTTGGCAGTCGCGTCTGTCCCGTTCACGACGGCGACCTCGCAGTCGTGCTCGAACGAAAGGACAACCCGCCATCGGCGCGTCGAGACATCTTGTTCATCTGCACGAGACTTGCACGCGCGTCGTGCTCGGATCGAGGTACTCACCGAGCCCCAGGACTCGCTGCACCTCTTGCGTAGGTAAGAAGTGTACTTATGGATTCAAACTTTGCGAGGCCTGACTGGCACCATGGCTCGCTTGACTCTGGTTTTGCGTGTGTCCTAGTAGTTGCAATAACGAGGACGCTGAGGATCGTGGAGGTGGAGGTGGAGCTGGTGAAGTTATCGGCGAGGGTTGCAGAAACGGGCTCAGTTGAGGTTGTGAGTTTGCAAAGAGGCGATACTGCCGCCGCCGCCGCATTTCCTATGCCGGATGCGAAAAGGGACTGAGGAAGATGCATGTTAGGGGTCATGCTGTGGGTAATGTTTGGAGGGGACAACAGGTTTTTTTAGGTTGGGGCACCGACGACGGACCGGCAAGGGTAAATGGCCCAGCAGCAGTCGAGAGTTCCGTACTATCCTTGTGTTTCGCTAGAAATGATAAGACAAGGTGTAGTATATGCGAGCGGAAGGGGAGATAGACCACGCAGACATTCAAAAAACGAGAAGCGCGTGAGACCACGCATCGACGACACTCAGCGTGAGATACGGCGACCGCGGACCACACTCCAACATGTATACGCTCTAATGGACTCCAGCGTAACCCCATAATGGGGCACCCACAACCATGCAGCATTACTGCATCGTCAACGGACCAAGGCCAAACGACGCTTAACTGATGACCCGTCTCGCCCACAGGCCACCGGGCACCAGGCCAGTGCTAGTGCGTCTGTCTGCCAGCACAAAGGCAGGCCAACGTAGGTGTGATATAGGAAGAGAGCGAGATGTCCGTGATAAAAAAGGGGGGGAGAAAGAGAAAGAAACCCAATAGGCGACCGACTCGCCCCCCTCCGTGCCTAGGAATTAGAATCAAAACTTGCATCAAGCCACCTTGCTGTGCTATGTTCTTTTGAAAACTGACCATCTCGCCGGGGACATCCCGATAACTCCGCTCAAGGCCGCGCATCCGCTCTTCCGACCTCCCTGCTTACACACGGAGGACGTCGTTTTGGGTCTGTAGTGAGGCGATCTGCTACTGTAACGCCAAGACAGCGTTTTGTAGACCAGCCGACGTTGTCTGGAGCGCGGCGGACGGACGTGAAGGGAGGCGATCTGGGAGTGGAGGGTATTCGTTTGGGATTGTAGCGCAGTGGTCTGGTTCTGGAGGCATTCGTATGGGAAGTGAAGGTGGTGGTCTGGGCGTGCCGCGTGCAACGACTCAACTTCGCCAGCGGTTGCTGGACCTGGGGAGCCAGCAGAAACGGAGCGAAGGGAGGACGAAAGAACTTTGTTTGACACGGATTTTCAGCGACGGGGACTTTGCGCTTGATGTTTTCGGGGGCGTCGCGTCTGTCGACATGGAAATCGGGATGGCGGAACATTCACGAGTGTTCGCCGAACTGGGCGTCGCCGGTATTCTTAACCTTTGGACTTGGAGATACCAATCAGAGTAATGCGATGAGCGAACCCGGGAAAGGTGGTAGAACTGCGTAGACGTGTCAGCTCACCTTAACCCCTTGAGCCTCCCCATCCTGCCAGCTATACACGACCACTTTCCGACGACAGCCTACCACAAGAGCTGTTACCATGGTTGGAATTGGTATCAACCCACAGAGCAGCACATATTATTGATTATCGACTATTGGTCAATGGTTATCTCCTTGAAGCCATCGTTCGCGCTGGCCCGAGTACCAGGAAGTACAAACTGATCGTGGTCGTCGTCCTATTTGGTATGTACAGCTCCCATTGTACTTCGTGGATCCGGGTGAGTCCGTCCAAGGTTATAGCGTAGTGTAGTGCAAGGTATGGTAGTTTTGATTAGGTTCCATTAGGATAATGCACTGCGGACAAGCATGTGTCCTTTCTCGCGTTCCGGGTCACTATTACAACAGATCTTGTAGCGTCTGACACCCAGAGCAGCTCGCACGCTATTCAGGCGATGGGGCAGTGTCCCAGAGGCACACAGCTGACAAGGAGCTCAAAAACGCCGGGTTGGAGGAGCACGCGGGCCTTGCTGCGATTGAATGGGAGCAGAAACGGACCACATATACCACATCGTCGTGAGCCATGTCGAGTTTGCAAATGAGCACATGCAAAAAAAGATTTGATATCACTTTGGCCTGGGTATAATCGAGTGACTGTCACCCGACAAACGTCGAGAATACACTTTCATAGGTACATTTCCGTCGTTAGGGCCCGTATACAATCTAGCTTAAACCACCTCGAGATTCTTCACGTCACCGGTCGATGAAGAGTACTGCTAGCCGCCCCGTCAGTCGAGCAAAAAAGTGTGCCCTTCTACACACTGCTCACCTCGTCCTGAACGTACTCTTGCGTAGTGTCGATCTTGATGGAAATGTTGTTTGGCATGCGCTGACGAGGGATAAGGCCCATGTTCTACACCATCTCTCAAGAAACCTACCCTTGATGATGTTCCAATCATACTACGGTTCGACTTTTGTTGTGAACCGGGACCGTGGTAGGAAAGGGTCATGGATTCATCCGAGTCCTCCTGAGACCCGCCCCTCAATCGTTTGCGCGCGTTCAGGGTGGCAAGGAGGGAGTTGCAGTACACTGAAACAACACGTTAAGAAAAATTTCCCGCTCTTGAAACAGGGCGTACGTCGGCCAATGCAGTAGTAGAATCCAAGGTAGATCCACGCGTGTGGCCACACAGAGATCTATGAGATGATCAACAACGAGTAACTCCACGATGCACGCGACAACACTTACAGATATCAGTGAAGCAAGAGCACAGAGACTGTGGTACTGTCAACAATACGCGCCTCAATCAGATCACGAAACTGACCTGGTCAAAAGACCGGTGTTGATGCTGAACACAATCTAGACCACATTCGTCTTTCACCGAAAGCGACTCCATTGATATGGACACTCACCAACTTGGTGATCACCGTGTCGGATCTGACAACGAGATGTTCAGAATACACAGCTAGCAAATGTGTGGAAATACTCACTTTTGGAAGCCGGTTCGCGATACCTGCAACAGATAACAGAGGAACCCAGCGATGACGAGGTCCCCTATTGCGGAGAGCACATTGATCGTTTTCGAAAGAGTCTGAACGCGTCGTCACTGAGAGGAATGCTCATAGGACTGGGTATACTTCACTTACGTTCAAGGTAGCAAACTCTTCATATGTAGTGAAAGGCAAACTGAGCAGTGAGCGTGCATGAGCGAAATGCCGATAAGAAGCAGATACGGAACAGAAACCTACGCCTTGATGCTGAAGACTAGGCGGTGTCACTGGTGTCAATGACGTTCACGGACAAAACTAACTGTCACCCACTGATAGATGCAACTGCAGATAGAATGTCCTTAGTGCGGGTAGAGTGAGCTCAGAAGTATGTAACTCACGGAACTCAGCAATAATGAATATCGTCTAGTAGCAACATGATTAAGAAATCAATTTTGGTGTCCCGAACGACACATGACTTACAGCGATGCCAGTGGCAAGCAAGCTCTTATTGCTCACTGTGACGAGACTCAATGACGAGACTCAATCAGCAGAGGGTAGGAACGTACGCTTGTAAATGCGCATTGCTAGGAAGGATTGAACAAGGAGTGTAGTGAATCCCTAGTGTGTATGGTGAGCTAGTGAGGAGTGGTGGTGATGAACGAGTCGCATACATTGAAGAAGACTTCGACCTTGGTTATGTGACGGGTGAACATGTCAATGACGGGTTGGTGAAGGAAAACCATTACGTACGACCAGACTCCTGACGGGGAATGAGCACAAGGGTCTTGTGAACGGGAACCCACTCACCAGACAAGTACATCGAGCTCTTGAAAATCCCCGAAGTGGGTGATGACATATGTGTAGACTAGGGATGGATGAATACATGAATGCCGGCGGGGGATGATTGCACTTGCCCATGTGTGTAATCAGGGCCTGGTGGCAAGTGTCTAAGGCCAGAGCCGTCCCGACCTGCAAGACAAGATTCGAACAGGATCGAGAGAAAATCATGTAAACTGACGAGGAGCTTGGTGTACCACGGGTCCGAAGGATACTGAGTATAGTAGTACCAGGTCTGAACGCAAGTGACTAGTTTCTGTTAGTTTAATAGAGTAAAAATGGGATGTACTGGCACACACATCCGTATAGACTATGAGAGGGATTGTGAGTGTGTGACCGGTGGATCCACAACGTGTCATATACTCACATCCCCGCGACCAGGACCGCGATTAAGTCAGCACCAAGACTGGGATAGATGATCAAATGACTGGACAGGGGGAGGGGGAAGGGACATACGTATT
Organism: Rubroboletus satanas; assembly: GCA_038090635.1. Lineage (NCBI taxonomy): Eukaryota > Fungi > Basidiomycota > Agaricomycetes > Boletales > Boletaceae > Rubroboletus > Rubroboletus satanas. Next base: position 10,982 of record JBBPNB010000598.1, read on the forward strand.
ATCTAAGGCTACCATTGGTCGAGAGAAGATGTAGAATGGCTAAGGAGGCTGAGGAGAGAGCAAAGAATGGGGGCGAGGTCATAACAGATGGAGAGGGTATTTGAGAGATGTCGCGGGTCCATGGTGGGGAAGGGATTGTGGTGCTTCGACGGGTCCCGAACTGACAGGCCATCTTAGCGATGGCAAAACTTGGGCCCTGGCCCCAGATCTGCCTGGCAGTCCTGTGCGTTGGCGAACCCATCATTGCGGCGGGTCACCCTTGTTTCAAGGCGCCCCTGATATTATGATATTATTTTACCCTCATGATTGGCTATTCTAGACCTTTTTGGACAGAACTGTTGGTCCAAAATGATAAATGGGTCAACACAGTTCACACTTACGCGCACAATTTTGCAAACGACAACTGAGCCGTCGGTAGCGAGGTTGTATCTGACAGTCCTGAAACCAATTACTCGTGAACTTCAAGGGCTGATCTACCAGCTCTGTCATAACACCACGAATAAAGCAAACGACCAATGGGGAATGGTGTTGTGGTTACACCGCGGTTAGCGGTATGGACTACGGGCCGACTTGGAGTTGATCGTAAAATAGATGCCTCGAGGATCATGAAACTCACAATTTAGAGTTCGTCAATAGGCAGCCTATCAGTAAAATGTCATGTTACTGTCATCAACTGTCAGCACTTCGCTGGACTTTCATAGTTGTCAGAATTGACCAACCCCAAACAACAAATGCCAACGACTCATTGACCACCTCGATGATCTACTAAACCATAAGCAGATCGCCTCTCCGAGTCATGCTGAACCTGGTCCTTATTAGTTGTGCAGCCTGTGTGCAGACGTCACAGATGGTGACGGTAACGTGACATATCTTCAGCAAACTGAATGCGTCGGTAACGCATCGGTAGCCACTCGGGTACGCATCGGGTACTTCGAGCTGGATTGCTCAAGATTACTGATTGGCAGAGGAACTTGCAATTCCGCTGCTCGGGCCCCGGGACTCTACGTTGGTAATCGATGTCACGTTTAGCCTTACATATAGGTCGTTAAGCGAGAATGTAAGCTAATTTAAAAGACATATCACCATCAGATTCCAAGGGAATCACAGTATTCACAGATCGGCGCGGGTAGAATCGTCATAGCACTGTGGATATAAAGTAAACGAGGAAAGCAGTCCGACCCGGAGGTCGACCATTGTTGGAAACCGGAGCAGGGAAGTAGGTGCAGAGGAAGTGGGCGGTGCATCGCCTCAGGGCTATTGGTACTAACACTGGGTCGCAAAATAGCTGAATGTCAGCGACGGTGACAGGTGACATGTTGACAGGCAATGTTAGCACTAGCCTTGCAATTTTTTCATCCGCACCACCTTTTTCCGGTCGCACTTTTCACTGGCCCCACCACATTGCGTGTGCCCCGTGCCCCGGTGTATGTTGCCCTTGAATATTTGAATCCTGTCTGCACAGACACCGGTATCATCGGCCTCAAGAAACTCAAATGCGCCTGGCCGGTTACTTGCACTTTTTTTCCCTGTGTTGCATTCAGATGTAGTATGTCCTGCAGTACCCAAAACGAGATCTGAAACCATGGCCGCCGGTCCTGTTCAAATACAATAAAGCATGGGTGAAAGGGTGAGGTACTATGTAGTAGTACTATTAAAGTTAGTAGCGGAGGGCAATTATAATTAGCCAAGTGTACATGACCCGGCGCCCCTTAGCACGCAGAACTTACCTTATATATATCGAAGTCATTACAAGGGACAAAGATGAATCCTTGAGTTGCCCGATCAGAATGCACGTATTTATTCTTATGGACGCCTCGGGCTCGCTTTGAAGACGTGCGAGATGCCGTAGGTCATCGATGAGAATACGGTCACTGAGCCACATGCCCAGAGGTTGTCAGAAGCGCGAGCCAGCCTGAGGGTAAAATTGCAAAATGCACCTTTGGCGAAAGAAGGACAATCGCACGTGTTGTCGCTCCACAAATGATGGGAATCTTATCTGTAAACCCAGATTACTGGTCCATCCCGATCAACACAACATGGCAAACATAAGAGTGAAGGCTCGCGTACAAGATTGGGCCAGAAAATATCTAAAACGGCTTCTTGTCCAGTTTGTCCATGTACTCGGAGAGGTTATCGAAGTGTGCCATTCGCGTGCCTCGATCGGGACTTGCGAAAGAGTCTGATAAGTAGTCCGAGAATGATGTTCATGTATCCGTCCCGCGAAAAATTTCTTTCAAACTGTAGAACTAAAGGAACAAAGGTCGCAGCAGATGTGCCTCTATACTCGAGTGCAGTCACGAGGGAAGGAAGAATGCGGAAAAAGGAAAACTCGGGAGGCAACGAGAAGGCGGATTCTTTCAGCGTGCTGCATTCGTTGTCGATGGACAGGCTCTTCGCACCGCACGACATGGTGTCCACTTACCGAAGAAGTATGGCTTTCTCCACTTCGTTGCCCAACCTCAAGGTGTCAAGGCCGGCACACACCTTCACCAATCGATTGCTAGAAAGGAATCCGGAACCTTCGCCAGCCGTCTCGGCCATTCAGCGTCATGCGACCTTTCGGATTCGGGTTGAGGAGCTTCTTGAAAGAAGGAAATATGGAAGGAGCAATAGAGCCGCGAGACGAAGGTTGAGGAGGTGGAGATGGAGGTTCTGCGGTCTCTGGTGTGGGATGGGTAGGATTAAAAACGGAATGCAGGAGCAGGCCGAGAGCATAACTGTCCCCAGCAGAGATAGGACCGCTGCGCGTACGATCAGTGGAGTCGTCAAGGGATAAAGTTAAACTTACCCCTTTAACGTGGACCAGCGGCTTTTCTTGCCCTCAGGCGGCGCACAGCTCATCGATCCCGGTAGAATACCACACATTGTCTGATTAAATTAAACATAGGCGCGACCGGACCAACATAGACTCACAGAGAACCGGATTATCGTCTTTGGAGTTGCTTAATACCTCGAAACGACCGAGCTTCCACTCCCCGGAGGGTGATATGAAGATCGCATTCGGTCTAATGCTACCGTGGGTCGATGCAACGGAGTCGTTAATAAACACAAGCGCGACCTAGCATCTTGTGTTTTCCAACAGAATAGTGTATAGAGTCGATACACGACGTACCGATATCCGATACAGCCCCAAAAGCAACTAATCCTGCCGTTCTTGCTGGCTTTTGGACGCCCATGCCTGCAATGCAACCGGCAAAGGTCGGACACGCTCTGTCATGATGAGAATCGCGCTCTCCGATTCGACGACATCCATGAATTTGAGCACGTCAGGATGCCGGGTGGTGCGTAGTTTCCGCAACGCATTCTTGGCGAGCGGGTTCGTTGACTTGTTCAGCGAGTGCACGAAATCGTATTCAAAGACCGTCCTAGGCACAGTCTGGTAGGGTCAGTTCGTATTGGGGACGGGGGGTGTGTGACAGCACACGTTTCGTGGCATTGTATAGGACCCATAACGTTTCGCAAGAGGCGACGGTAAAGGGTAGGTTGATGCGGCTGGACGAGGGTTCAAAGTCACAATTACGAAAATAATTCACCGTTAGCACCGGGCTGAGTTACGGCTGAGCGTCATCCACACGTGTTGGGGCACATCTCGTTGACACCGGAAATCTCCCATACACCAAGGGTGGCGCGGTGGCGCATGTGCATGATCGATTGATCCTTGGCATGTAATATTCGCTGCCAGGTGTGTTTCAACACCTCAGGCAGCACTTATTTCGAACTCCGATGGTCTCACAGACCAATTTTCGTTGTAGGTGATAATAGGTCTCTTAGACTGCGAATCTCGTGCCACGGCCTCGCATGGCCAACCTCGTCCTGGCCCATGGCATTCCGACCTCGTCGGTACCTCATTTTGAGTCCTCCTGAATCTATTCGGCCTCCCTTGAGCCTCTTTTCAGTCACGTCCGCG
>JBBPNB010000600.1:0-14859 GCA_038090635.1 Rubroboletus satanas
GAACTGCTACGCACTGGTCTTTGTTGACGACATCCTTGTACACAGTCGTGGGCTTCGAAGAGTGAAAGAACGTGTTTCGGTTTACTTATAGCGTGCACGGTTGCACAAAACGTTTCCTTATTCTCAATATGGATATGTCCTCGCAAGTGCCTGGTGTCTTTAGCGCTTATTCTTACTCGAATCCTAGCTAGGTGACCTCGTTGCTACGACCAGGCAAGCAATCTAGATCGGCGAAACCTTCCCTCGTCGCCGAGAGTAGTCTTAGTCTGCGACGTGCAAGCTCGAGTGCTCGTCGTATCTCGGCTTCAGGACTTGGTTCATGACGAGCGTACAATCCGCGTTAGACCCACTCGTGACATACTGCGGACAAAACCTGTGCGCATTCCAGGATGTTCTGGAATAGCGAGCGTTCGAGCGCTCATCCTTCAGACGAATGTTGTCCACAAGATGGCATCTTGGTTCACCACACCACGTCACACTCCTGTTCATATGTGTGGGCGTTTCTAGGACGGCTCGCGCTCGCTGCTATTGAGGTTGGACAGGTGGACATCGCAGACATACTTGCACGTCTCTCCGGGGCTCGAATATAGTTGCGCTCACGCACACATGTTTCGTTGACGCTAGCAATGGGTCCAGACGCCTCACGCCCAACGACAAGTTCTCGGGTTCATCGCCGGTAGCCTGCATCACAGGGATCCACGCGGACGCCACGGAAGCGCCAAAGATTGCTCCCCAGTACCGTACTCAGCTTTTGGAGGCCGATCCCATCGACGCGGTATGCCGGCCAGCGTGATCGAGTGTACCTTATGTCCTCATACTTTTTTTTCCTTCCAAGGCGCCCTATTTCGATATTCCGGCGAGCAGGCTGGACCGGCAGCCCGGTTTACGGACATTCGCAGTACCTCGACACGTTATGTACCGACTCCAAATATTGGCTCGAGTTGGCGGACATGTACGTGACATGTAACTAGTAAGCTTCCATCATGACGATCGACACTGACGGACTGGCAAGATACGAATACTCTGTAATCACTGATGCACGTCCTCTTGCCCATACCACAGATCTTCGTTCTATGTTTTGCGAATGGCAGAGACGGCCTACACGACCGATGACTTCGGGCGCTCTTGATCAAGATGTCCCTTACAGTAGTCGATACAAGTACCTGACGGCGATGGTTGTTCAAAGTGCCCGCTTTGACTCTGGCCAGGTTTTGGGACATCTCCACGAACCACGACGCCTCAATGTTGGGGACTGGCTGCAGTACGCTCCCTCATCCCTCGAGTAATCAAGGTGGACACGTGGATGAAAGTTCACACCAGATACGTGCGCCAGGTCATAGGTCAACTGTCTACTTCCTTGATGGTACCCGCCCTCTGGCGCAGAGGGACGTGGCGGCAGCGAGGGCGTCTTTATCTGTACGCGAGGGGGATTTGGGCATCTCCGAGAATGGAGGTCCGATGTACCGGTACCTTTCTTTGCAAATGGAACAACATGTCAGTGCTTCAGCCGGTGCGCCGCTCATACGTCTATCCATATCAGGTTATTACGTGACGCAGTATCGGCGCCTACGAGTCGCCTAGAGCCTTCTAGGTCGCGTTCAAGTCCATCGTGGGGAGGTCGGGGGCTCTCTTCAAAGGACTGGGGGACTCTGAGCTATCTACGCTGCTTCCGCCTCGTTGACGATCTCGGACATGACGACCTCGGTGGAATCGATATTATATCGTCCATCTGGGCGCTACTCGGGACAACAGTGGTGAGGAGCGGGGTTGGGCTTATGTACGCGTCTTCAGTCCCCCGCAAAATTGGTGGCCAGCCCGCAACATCTTGTACCTGATTTCTTTCAGTAGTACCATTAATTTGATGGAGGGAAGTCACGGTTGCAACGCCGGCGTCCACCAAGATGGTCCAAAAAGCCTGTGATAATGTAGAGGCTTACGGGACTGCATGCTGCGTCATTGCCATCGTCGCGTCATAACAATCTACGGCCGAGTCGCCCACACCGGCCAACCGTTGCTCCAACAGATGCTGTATCAGGACTACAAACGCGTCTCCACTGAGCACCCGATCGTCGTCGGAGTACGCAAACTAAGTTCCTTGAAGAACTTGCGAGTGAAACTGTTAGAAGTACTGTAATTTGCGAGATGGCAGTCGTGCTCGACGCTGAGATTCACTTCCTCTGCGACCGTACCTACTGACGTGACATATCATTAGCGCGAGTCATACAATAATTATCGCGAAATCTCAGCATGATCCTCGTCCAGGGGATCGAATGCCGTGTATTGGCATTTTGTGACGTACGAAAGTACAATCGGATCAGGCAGATCGTCAAGACAGTCCGTGCCAATGATACAGTACCGAACCCTGTTGATCATCATTTCTGCTATAGTAAAAGGGGAAAAGGTTAGGTCGTGCTTACTGAGACACTATCCTTGTGGACGATTTTCCTATTCACAAGGGCGATCAGGCATTTGTTCACTCGAGCTTGATTAAGGTCGGGCGGGGTGATGAGTTCGATGACTGAGTGGGTAAATGGACGATAGAATGTGAATAAACACGGATACATACGTTTGACTCCACGACCATCGCTGTCGATCATGAACTCGATGACCATTTCCATGTTTCGACGTAGACCCTGCACAACGTAGCCCATCAACTTATCTCGCTGGGTAGTGAGGCAGGGTACGTACGGGGTCGCTCCCGCGAAACTCGAGCGGGAGACACATGATAATCTTCTCGATTGCCATCTTGCAGAATCAGTCTAACCTGTCTGAGCATAGTAGAAGAGAAGCACACCATTCGTTCTTTCTTTTCTTTGGCAGTCAACTTTGGCTTTCCTTTCTTCTTCGGAACCGCTTTTGGTGGAGCGGATTTTGTATTAGCAGACGTGGACGTGAGGGTAGTGGTAAAGGTCGTTTCATAGTCTGCGGTCTCGTTGCCGGTCGTCTTGTCTGTATCCGTGATGGCGCTGGCGTCAGGCGCAGAGGATGGTGGCGGGGCTGTCTTTGCGGCTTCGACGGCGGCTCGTGCATCTTCCTCTGCATGGGAGAGGCATCAGAGGTGTTTGAGAGCAGATCCATGCAACGTACCAGCGCGTTTCCTCGCGAGTTGAAACGATACGTCCGTTGGTGCCTGCGCATATATCCATCATCCCGGCTTATCTGCGAACCGGCGATCGGCACACACCTGAAGCCAGTCTGTGGTGAGGGCGTTCATGTCCATCACGTACAACCAGCTCGCGAAACTCTCGTTGAAGACTCGGAGGGAATCGCTGAGGGAGCGGAGGTTGTCCACGTTTGCGTTGAGCGCTTCTGCCTCGTCGACGAGCTCGGACATGACGGGTTCGATGAAACCAAGACCGTGCGGGGCATCTGGGTTCTGTTGGGAGCGGGAGAAGGCAAAGAGGGAGCCTTGGGAGACGCGGCGGAGGGGCGTGCGATGGGGCGTGTGGCTTGTCATGTTGGATGAGGACAAGTCCGGTTATGCACGTGGATATGTACTACATAGCGTTTTACAATGTACACATTAACCCCAAGTAGGTCCCGATCAATCCTGCCACTTCCGCCCTCTCTGACATTTCTGCCCTGATATGGTCCTTGAACGAGACATGTAGCAGGGTATGCCACATCATATGGCACGCGCACCTGATGAGATGGATACCGGACTCTTTCGCGACTCGGATGAGACTGTCAGAACGAGCTGTGGTTTGAACGTCTCTGAGAGCTGGCGGGTAGTCGCTCTGCTGGACAGGGTTGGATGATGGGAAATCATGATATCGTGTTGAGCCCTGCACTGGAGGAGATTAAACTGAGGGCAGCTCCGCGAGAGATGATGTCAGCAGTGTTAGTCTTTTTCCAAAGTGTGTCTTGAAACATCATTTATCTTCGCCGCTGTGTGACACGGTGAGGGCTGCCCGTTTCTCCCTCATGACTCCGCATCCCACCCTTTGATTCTGATCTTCCGCTCAGTCAAGCTCTGCATGTCAGTGCACCACCCCGAATCCCACCACCTTCTCTTCTCGCCTTCTCGCCCCGTGCCCTCTTTCTTTTCCCCATCTCCCTCCGACGCGACACCGTCCCCGCCCGCACCTGGCTTTGATGGTCCTCAAGGGCTCCACTGTGCTGTCCTGCCTGTTGCCTGCTCGTCTCGGTTTCGGTTCACATAATCGACCTGACTCTCCCTCCCGTCCCCGCAATCAGGAAAAACATGCAAAGGACCACCACCACCCCGCCAGGCTCGTCCCTCGTGACCCTTTCTCCGAGCCAGAGTTGGATCCCTTCAGAGGCAACCCCCTGCCTCTCCATCGAGCCACTGACTCTAGCTTTCGCGCTGACCCTCCGGACCTCTCACGCGCACGTGCGAGTACTGCGCCGTCCGATTCGCTGCCCTCGTCTCTCCCCATACCCAATGGCGGCATAGGTGAATCACCCGGCCCACCTCGTCGCTCTTTTGGCCCTCCAAATCGTTCAAAGCGATCCAGTTGTACCACTTTTTTTGCTTTCAGCTCCAAAAGAAAGTCGACTCACGAACCTCCCATCGTCCACATCCCACAGCTCCAACAAGACCTTCTCGTCCCTTCCCACTCTGTCTCTGGCAGATGGGTCTCTGACAGTGGCCAAACACACGTACATCTTATCAACCCCTCGTCCATTCCCTCTCCACTCCAGACCGACGAAGAGGAGTATTATTATTCCTGCTATGCTTCCTTGACTCCTATCCCTTCCCACTCCGCCTCTCCCTACCCAGACCCAGCAAATATTTCCCCCTCCAAGCGGCTCTTTTCGCGACAACAGAATCTCATTGGAAACCCGGATTTAGACTCGCAGCATCCTTCTCCAGCTGGCTCTCATCCGTCGCATACCCACATCCACCACCCTTATGCATATTCCACCCCTCTTTGTTCGTCTTCTAAAACCATCGATCCACCCCCGCCTTTGCGCCATGCTATTTCTCAACCTTTCCAACCTCACCCCCAGGGTTTCCGCTCTGATATTAACACAGCCCTTGCACATGCTAGAATTCCGCCGTCACAACTTGGGCATGAGACATCCCAGAGCCAGCCGGACCTGTTACGACCCCAGCTCAGGACGTCCATGTCCACCCCAAACTTGGCCTCCGGAGCAGCGCCAGCCCGTCTTAGATCTATTATAAAAACGAAACCTCCAAGGTCAAAGGAACGTTGGTTATCGGCTGAAACCTGGTGGGATGCTCTACTTTCTCCCTCTCCCCGTTTCAAGGTCAAGCAAACACCGCGTCCCCATAAAGCTACCGGCAGGAACATTCATGGTCCTGTGACTGAACCTGTCGAAGGCGAGCCAAGTAGGAACTTTGGAGTTACTTTTCCCTCTGCTCCGGCCCCGCGCCCCCGTGCAGTGTCTGTCACGCATGTCTCTTCGAATCTCGGGCCCATACATCCTACACTCACGAGATCATGGTCTGCAGCGGATCTACTTGGCCAACCATCTACGTCTGCCACCCCACGCGCTTGTTTTGAACCTGCATTGGAAACACTTGTAGACGAACCCACACCAACGGCTGACCAGGTTCCCGGTAGTGACGCCGAGCTTCCTTTACCGGAGCCACCTCTCTCGTTAGCACAGTAAGTCTCCTGCCCCAGTCGTGTCTTGTTCCTATAAACTGAAGTCGGAGCGCTGTAGGGTTATCGATGACGGAGAGGCGTTTGAGCAACAGCGAGCCCGGTGGAAACAGCAGGCTTCCAAATCCCTTGGAAACAAACACATCCGTTCGTTCTCGCGCGCGCGTTCCAAGTCTCTCGGCGCGAGGCACGCTCATGGTAACCACACTTCGGAAAGTAGCAAAGCTCAATTTAATCTCGATTTTCTTGCTGCCCGTACGCTACTGGGAAGCCAAAGCACCATGCCAACTGTGCACGTCACCAGACCGGGCAGCTCTTCATCCCATTCTAAAGCATATTCACACTCGCATTCACAATCAGCGTGTTCTCACTCTCACACTTCTCACTCACGTGCATACTCTCATTCACATTCACATTCTCTAACCACTTCCAATTCTTCCAAATCAACTCGCAATCTTCTGCCACGTGCTCACTCTCGGAATGGATCGTGGAGCAAACCAGCGTTTTTGAAAGCGGGTGTCCTCTGTGGAATTGGTCAAGACGAGTCTTACATTGCCCCTGCAGACGAAAAGGTACCATCATCCTCGAGAGTTGACGTGCGGGGCACAGGTCACATAGGCGATGCCACCAATGCTGAGGGAGTATCAGACATCGTCAAGGTCTCTTCATTCCAAAGCACTCTGGGTGAAGTTGGCATTGCAATCACTTCACCGCCTTTAGAGGGCTGTTTCGACCTTAAGGTGCCAGGTCATCCCTACGTATCCGGACCTCGACATCGGGAAAGTGACCAGGAGAGTCGCTGGTCGTCAAAGTATACCCACAAGTCCTCCGAGTATGCGGGCCCGCATCCATCGGCGATTGATTCCAACCTACCTCAGCTCGCCAGCGATGTCAGCCTGAGACATCGGTTACCCCCGCGCGCCGCCATCTATCCGCCGATAGTTCCAATCGCACATCCGTACCGGTCCGCTTCGGCGCAGCCTGAACAGGTGGGCGACAAGGGCAGTGAGGGTGCTACGTTGAAGTTAACAATAGGCCAAGAGGCCACAGAACTGGCCACAGGACGTACACTCTATCCGCATCTATCCCTCAGTCACGCCGATTTTGAGCGGTATGGTGTTGGCGAGGCGCTCGTGTATGCCTCCCATCCGCAGCCAGGGGGGGTCCCGGAAGCCAAGCAAGCCGTCGTGGAAAATACATCGTCGCTTGCAGCCAAATTATTGCCTCCTGAGGAACAGCCTCCTATGCGCGAAACCGTTGTTCTGCAGCCCGAGGAACTGGATACGTCTTCGTTGGCAGTGGACAGTCCCCCGTCCTTGACCAATTCGACCATTCAGATGGTCATGTCTGCGCTCGACAACCCCGACGATCTTGTCGAATTCCAGGACCTCTTTTACAAGCCCCACTCCGCTTCGAGAGATCGGCACCAGGACCCACGTGTTACCATTAACCAGGTGTCGACTGACGTCCACAGCTCAGCATCCAGCAGCCCACTCACTCACCTTGTTCGCAAATTGAGTGAGGGGGTCCATGGCCGGCGAGATGCCTCTCGGACGCCCTCCGATCCAACACGTCTCCAGAGGAGTGAATCACAGGACTACCGCTCGAACGAGGGTGGGACCAAGTTTGTGTTCATGGATCTGGCCCGGTCGTCATCTTCTCCTCCGCCTATGGAATTGTCTTCGCAAATGCATCTGCCCATTCGAAAAGGCAGCGAATCTACCGCACAGCCTGTCGTGGTTATCCCAGAAGACGTCAATTCGTCTTATACGGCGTCTGTTTTGGAGAGTCCGTTGGAAGAACACGAGAACGACACGTTTGGTAGGGGTGCATGATTTGTCCGGATCGGGGAATCTTGCTAACGCGCTATGCACGATGACAGGATATCCCGTCAAGCATGGTCAGTTCAAAGCCACTACTGCACCCTCCCCCGTCCAATCTCCTATTCGCGTGTCGACCCACCTCTCTATTCAGGACGAGGATGAGGAAGACGACAGCGCTTTTCTAAGACCGGTGACGAAACGGTATGCGTTGTCCTCGGCCGACGCCGTTCGATCGAGCTATTTGACGACGTCCGATGTGTCACAAATGTCGGCGCTCTCTGATTTCCCGCTTCCCCCAAGCGTGCGGCCGGGTGGACAGCTTGGCCACATGTCGATTCTGCAGGCATACTTTGAGGCGACGCCTTCGCCCGAGTCTTGGAGTCACAGTGGGCATGAAGATGAGGCTGGCAGCGGGCAAGAGGACCGACATACGGATGGCGCAGGGGGTGCCGAGTCGGCTGGCGATGTGAGTGAGACATTGCGGGTCTTGAGGATGACGTCGCGCGTAACAAGCTTCGAAAGCCGCCGATCGACGTTCGGTGGGAACGACGACACGGATTCCATCACGGAGCTGCATCAGGCACGTCCATGATTGCCAGCCTCTGTCCCTTGTTCAGTCACCCTTGAGTTCCTCGGGCTTCCTCTTTTCTTCGTACACACACGCGCGCGCGTTCTTTTCTTTCACATCTTGATTTTGCGAGGTGCTTTCGGTATCGATTTCGCGCACACAACTCACTTTTTGGTTTTGGAAGGGATATCAGATCGAAAGGTCATAGTTTTATTCGTTTAGCATATCATCCACCGTCCCCGCCTTTTTTTCCCCCTTGCGCCACCTGTTTACCCTGCGACACCCCCGCCCTTCCCATCCCCAACGTCTCTTTATCCGTCTCTGTTTTTCTTTCTTTTCTTTGTCCTCGTTCCCTTACATGTTTCTTTAATTCTGCCCCTGTCAAATATAGCAATTTTCGTGATAGTGTATCTGTTGTCGTTTATCAGTCAGTAGCAGCCATGATCCATACATCTCCCACTCCGTAGTTTCGAATGAACATGCATAATCCGATTCGAATCCGTCGTTCTTTTGTTCGTGGTGCTGTACGAGACCTGACACGCAGCAGATCGCCGTTTGTCTTTCGTTCCTCGGACAACCCGGTTGTCTTCTGAGGATGGGGACTTTTCTAACTTTTGACATTTCAGCGGGTCGTTGCGAGGTTGCAAGCATCATGTATTCACATTTTGGTGCACAGCACCTACTCGTGAGCATCAAAAAAATGCATGCGATACGTCGACGACAGCCAACGGTCCCCCCTTGAAATCGGCCCTCTCCCCACAGTTTCACGGGCTTCCACAGCAGGCAGTACCAGACTGCAGCTCGGGAGGGCGCAAGGCAAGGCAAGTTCCTACCCCTCATCACCCCGACGGCGGTTCCAGCCGCCCCCCGCCCTCGGTCGACCCATCTGTGTGAAGCTTTTTCAAGTCGAACAGCGGGGGATACGTCTCGAGCGAATGTTTGCGTTGATTTTGAAAGTTGGCGTAGACTTGGTCTCGGTTGGTGCGTGAGAGGAGCTGGATGGAGGCACCTTTGGCGTCCGCGTTGGTGTTGGCGTCCGTGTTGGTGGTTTTCTTGTCCCCGTGCGATGACGACGACGAGGAAGTTGTCGTTGACCCGTTTCCAAAGTTGAATCTACAAGGCACAAGGCATGGAAGGCATGGAGCGAACATGACAAGGGATGAGAGACAAAGAGGAGTTGGATTGGGGAGAGAGGGGGACGTACACAGAATAGACATTGCGCATGAAAATGTCTCCGAGCAGAAAGTCAAAGTCGCGTTCCTTGTTGTCGAGCGGTGGACGAAACGCGTTGATGCAGACGGTATATTGGTTGTTCTGATCAATCACTCTCACCGGGGAACTCAATTCCATCGGGTTGATCGGGTACGCGACGTTCCTACCCGCCCCCGCCTTGGGGTTAGTGATGAAAGAAGACAGAAAGGAACGAGCAGCGCACGTACGCAAACGTGAACGAGAGATTGACCTGTCCCAGACAGGGTACGAACCACGCGTCTTGATTGGTCGTCTTGACATGCACCGAACCGTTGAACTGGCTATAGATTGCATTGACGGCGTCGGCCGGAATATACGCTAAACTGGTCCCACTGTCGATGAGCGCGATCGCCTGGCCTTTTTTCGTTCCCGAGACGATCGATTTGAGGGCATACTGTTTCCCGTTGATCGTCATCGTGTCCATTGCGACCGTCCAACGGGACGTCGACGTCGGCGCGACGGGGATCTTGGGCGTATACGTGACGTTGCTGAATTGAGGGTCATATTCGCCGATGGTGAGGAACCCGCCTGCGGTGTCCTCGCCGTCGTCTGACCGCTCGAGCGCAAGACCGATCAGGTGCGGCGTGGAGGGACGTTGGGCGAACATGTTGGCCATGATGGATCGGGTCGACGCGTTCTTCGTCGTGCGTTCGAGGGTGGAGAGGCCGTCGAGTCCGAGTCCGAGGATGCCTTGGGAGTCTTGGTCGGCTGTCTTGGAGACACTGAGGAAGGCTTGGTTGTCGGTGTCGTACCCGCCAAACGACACGGGGGCGTAAGCGATGTTACCGTATGCGGAGCCAATGCCGTAGGTGATGTTCACGGTCGTGTTGGTCGTGCTGTTGAGCTTGAGCTTTTGACCGCCGGAGACCCAGAGATCGCTCGAGCCGGTGTCGATGATGAGCGTAAAGTCTGAAAGGAAAATGAGTGGGTCACAGCGTTACAGCTGGAGAAGTGGAGCTAGTTTACCGTGGCCACCGACGGTCACCTTTCCGGTGTACTTTATGGGCAAAGTGATATGGCGCCGGGACTAGGGAGAGTTGAACGACGTACCTCCATGTTGCCTTCGTTGAGCAACGTATGGTTATCGGGTGACCCCTTGTCGGCATTAGGAGTCGCTTTTGCTGCGAATGAAAAGCCTTTGAAGGTGGTGGAGGCGGTAGAATCTGCATCGTCGGTGTAATTGGAAAGAACGGACGCGTTGCTTGCCAGAAGCACGCTGGAGAAGATGGCAAGAAAGGTGGGCAAATACATGGCGAATTAGTAGACAGAGAGCGCAAACGGGAGCGACATTCTTATATGCCTCGTCCAGTCTAAACCGTTGGATACATTCGAAACGCGACCGCGTTTTGACCGGGACCGTCGACGGACGAATGAACTTACCAGCTCGCATGAACATCATATGGGGGAATAAAAAAACACGCGCTGAACACTAGCCTACGGATTGGGGGTGTATGTTTTGGTTTGAAATTCGTTGAAGTGAGATGAACTGCCACACACCATGCACCTAGTAGACGACAATATCTGATCATGGAACTTGAAACTGTGTCTCGAGATTGGACTCGGAGCCTCTACGGTGCGCTCCGAAGTACATGGAGAGGTCAGTGGTAACAGTAAGCAAGATCCAGTACCGTCCATGAGCATGGCCCGCTCCTGCCATACATGTCAGAGGTTTTGTATCCTTGTTAATCTGAAATATCACAATTGGACATGTCATGCCTGTCAAAGGCGTGCGACAGAGCGTGCGTATACATTTCACAGCCCTCCGGGCACTCCTGGACCTGCATACTGCGTGATCATAGGACTAGGTGAAGCAAGACGGTCCAAATACAAACAGCAAGACTCTACAGAACATCAACGAGAAATCGCTTACGATCCCAAGCAACAGTCAATGCCGTCGAAGAACAAGCAAACGTGATGATTCGTCAATGGTTGGTCCGAGCACGAAAAGAACAGCGATCAACGGCAAGGCTCCACGAAACGTGAACTAGAAAGAGAGAGGTAAAAAAAACCTTTTTTAATCTAGGGGACAACAAAAGGAGAAGAAAAAAACATCGGAATCTTCGGCATTACTCTTCAAGGACAGAGCTTATCGTATCACCTCTTTCGTTTTGAGACCTGGACCTGAATGGTCCAGGAATGCTACTTACATGTACGCCTCGCTTCGCCGTTCGACCTACTGGGTGGACGCTGATATGGGAGTAGTGCCTAGCACCGAGCAACGTGGGTAAACGTATGAGGTCGAGTCGTCACCTGATGTTGCGACCTGGACCGTGGACATGGCGAATAGCCTCGGAATGGTCGTAGTCGAACAAATCCGCGGACCGGGGGCATCCTGACAACTTACCCCTCTGCAGATTCGGAGATTACGACGCTCCGGCCCGGCATATGTTGCGGAAAAGACGTTTTGGCAATGGGCCACCGACGTGGCATCGCTGGGGATATTGCACGTCACTCGACACAAGGCACTCGTCACGCCATGCATGCAGCAGGAAACTGCTTCCTTGACTCATCTGCAACTTGAAGATAGACGACTCTACACAGATGTGATTGGACACTCGCCTAGTCAGCATCCCCCAAGCTTGCGAAAAGCTTGGAAGCGACTCAAGAGGATCCTATTTGTGACATGTTGTGACATGGTTGGTCCCGACGGTGCCTTGTGGCGAACCGGCGTCCATGGGCTAGATCCCAATCGTCATTGAATGTGTCCATGCGCTACTAGAATGAAAGATGAGAACTTATTCTCCTCTTGATGACTCGGCAGCTGCGCAGTCGCTACAACAGCGGAGGCTGAACTCCTTTTGACACAGGCTCCTCGTTATCGTTCCGTCGGTGATAAGTACCACTTGTGGACATGACGTTGTCGGTCACTTTCAATATTAAATCCTTCTCCTGCTCTCAACACTCGGCTCGGCGCTCCGTCAACGCAGCATGGTTGTCTCCTCATCCGCGTTTTACCGCTGGGTTGTATTCGCCATCGCTTTGGTAGTTTTCAAGTTTGTCCTGGATAGAGCCCTCTTGGTACGCACAGCCTTTGCCAAGATAAAGTACGTCTGCTCCCAGTGTCTCCACCGTTGTTCCCATCCTTGTGCCCAGACGCAAAGGCTAACTTTCATGGTAGGGATTGTCCAGGCCGCGTAACGCTATGGATCACCCCGTTCAGTGCCATCGCTCTTGTGCTAGGTACTACATTCCCTAGACCCGGCATGGGTGGATACTACGCCGGGAAGTTCTCCTGTATGCCTTTCTTTCTTCTCTGCATGTTCTTTCCGTAAACATGCAAACTTTTAGTATACAAGAAATTCGGGGCCACGTCCTTTGCGTCTGTCTGGATTTCAGCAGCTCAGCAGTTCTTTTGGCTCGCAGACGCCGAGGCTTTGAAAATCGTCGCTTCAGATCGACACACTTTCCAAAAGGATGTCACTCAGTACGAGCTCCTCAACATATACGGAGAAAATCTTGTCAGTACAGAAGGGTCCGACTGGAAGCGCCATCGTTCAGTCGCCATGTCTGCCTTCAACGAGGCAAGCCGTCTTTCACTCACCCAGTTTACCATTATTTGCCTAACGTGGGTACTTCAAGGCAAACGTTTCACTGGTCTGGTTAGAAACCCTCCGTGTGGTAGACGAATGGTTTGAACAGCTTGATGCTGCTGGTCCTGATATCACCGTAGATATGTTGCCACCCATGGTAAAGGTACGAGTTACAATCTACTATCTGTGGAGCCGAGTTCAAATTAGTTCAGGTAACACTTCTTGTAGTTGCTACCGCAGGTTTCGGTAAGCGAGTGACCTGGACCGCCGAATCGATGGCGGAGCCGCCTCCCGGTTGCAAGCTTACCTTTCGATCTGCGGTCATGAACTCCGTCGAAAATGTTATTTTCAGAGCTTTAACTCCTGGATGGTTTTACCAGCTTTCTCCGCTGATCAAAGTCCCTTATCTTTCCTCCCGCGCACTGTTGACCCAACTTGCGTTTGACGATTTACGAATCCACATGCTTGATCTCGTAGCCTCTGCTCGTGCTGAAATCACGTCTGGTGAAGCCTCCGGGGCCGCAGGTGCACCATTGTTACGAAACCTCGTCGAGGCTAATGTGAACCAGGACGGGGACTCGAAGAGGCTGACTGAAGGAGAAGTCCTCTCTAACATATTTGTGAGTATGTAGTTCGTATGCATCTTTCGTTGCTCAGCTGTCCCTCTACTCTCAGGCTTTCCTTCTTGCTGGCCATGGTTGGTCGATCTACGTTCTGCGATGCTTACGTCAGCCAGCTGATGTCTGGCCACAGAGACTTCCTCTCATACTCTCTGCTTCGCGTTTGTATTGTTGGCCCTTTACCCAGACTGTCAGCAAAAACTCTACGAAGAGGTCACTCGCGTATGGCCCGCGGATGCACCTCTTGCACGATTAACGACAGTAAGCCTTTGCCACCTACTTTCATGAACGAATGGCAAACCGAAATAAAAACAGAACCACAAGGAATACATGGAAAAACTTGTCAGTTTTTTTTTGGTTACCAAACCAGCACATACTGACAGTCCGCAAAAAAGGAATACACTGCGGGGTGTATCCGCGAAACACTCCGTGTGTTGCCCGCCGAGCCCCGTATATCGAAAGAGGTGCACAAGGATACGGTCCTACCTGGTACTTATTTCACCCCTGGATCGAAGGCGAGTCCTTCTGTCGAAACTGGAAAGTTCTTGATGGCCGTTCCGGCGGGGAGCGTCGTCGTCATGGATATATGGGCGTTGCACATGAACCGTGAGTCTGGCTCATCATCGGACGAAACGCCCTATTCGTCTCGTAGGGTAGGGCTAACCCTTTCACCCCAACGTTGCAGCTCTTTATTGGGGAGAGGACGCGGCAGAGTTCAAGCCTGAACGCTTCATTGACACCGAGTCCTACCAGTGGCCGAGAAATGCATGTAAGCGCAAATAGTTTCACGATCCGCCTTGAAGGTGTCTGCTGAGACTCACGTTTTGTGTTCCTTTTCAGTTTTGCCATTCTCGGGCGGTGCGAGGTCATGTATCGGTCAGCGATTCGCACTTACGGAAACGGTCGGTATCCTCGCGAGCGTCGTGCGCCGGTACCAGATACGAGTTCCGGATGATCTCGCGAAAAAGCCTTTTGAGGAGCAGAAAGAGGCGTTACTGCAATGGACGACTGGTATCACGTTGACACCATTGAACGCCCGTGTAAAGTTATGTCGGCGGGTCTAGACTGGGCTAAAAGGCATGTCGTTTTGTCCCGTTCCCTGCTGGTCTCTGCATGTACTCTGTATCCAGTCCGTTGAAGTCTCTGTTCGTATCAAGTATGGCATACATGGAAAAATGGAATACATTTGTGAGGTGGACCCAGAGCCTGTTTCAGATGTTAAAATTTAAAGGTACAAGACGAGAGTGCACGTTGGCGAATGAAACATGTGTCACGGATAGACATCTCAATCGCCCTTGTCTTGGAGATACGATTACAACTCTTCTGATTCGCTAATAACTCGTTTCCGGATAAGGTGGGATTGTTCTTCTGTGAGTAGGACCAGGTCGTGCTTCAAACGCTTGAACGAGCCGCCTTTTGGGAATCCGCGTTTGCGAGCCTCCCCGTCATCGTCTATTTGGTCCAGTTTCTGTC
>JBBPNB010000601.1:0-14856 GCA_038090635.1 Rubroboletus satanas
CACGGATTCAACATAGTCAAGGTTCGTGGTGTCCACACAGGGAATGGATGAAAAAAGAGAAAACGAAAAATGCGAGGAGAATCAGGTGCCATTCAACGCGCTAGATAGTCACCACATAAACGAGCGACCGCGAATGCGTCAGTCGAAGAACTAATACAGGCGTAAGTTCGAGAGTGTGTCATGAGTTCGGAAGACATAAGGAGATATATCGTCGATGCTACAGTAAAAACAAACAAGCCGGTGGCAAGTAGGATATCGGGGAATGAGATCAAAGGACTGGTACATGTTTTATGAGAGGGGTGTTCTAGAAATGGATTTCCTATGGGGCCATTGCGGGCGGTCTCTGCAACAGATGGTGTTGTTTCACAATCTGAGCACGCTCGCCAGCGAGTTTGTTAATCGAGTTCAAGAGGTCACCACGTCGTAATGGTTCTGCGCGCGAGAGCGAATGGTCGGTAAGCTCTCGGTCAAAGCTCAACAAGCTACGTACTCGTGATGTGGTCGTCCATGCCTGCTTGCAAGCATCGTTCACGGTCACCAATCACTAAAAAGGTCTTAGTTCTAAAACTGACAAGTATGTAAAGCAGACGCACTAGCATGTGCAGTAAGTGCAATGATCGGTATCCGCAGGAGACCCTTGTGGATTTCATAGGCTCGAATGAGTTCTGTGGCTTCCATTCCTCCCATGAATGGCATCGACACGTCCATCTGATTCCATAGGGTTCAACACCCACAAATCATTAACGGCCAAGGGCAGACTCACAAGAATGATATCAAACGGCTTGCCCTGCAGGATTCTGCTCTTGAACGCATCTACAGCCAAGCTGCCATTCTCGGCAATCTCCACTGAGTGGCCATATTTCTCTAGGATTTTCACGGCTAACTTCTGGTTGACCATGTTATCCTCAGCGAGGAGAATGTCAAAGACGATGTCAGTTGGAGCAGCAACCGGAGACACAGTATTCGACTCCAGGGCTGAAATTAAGGCGGCTGCGAGGTCTTGTGCTGTAACGGGGGTGGTCACTTGAGAGCTGATACTGTTGTCCAAGCACCACTTGACTGAAAAACCATACTGGTTGAGAGCACAGGAGATGGTTTGAGTAGTAGGTACACTCACGGTTGAGCCTGGGCATCGAAGGTGCCAATAGCACAATTGGGATGTACCGCAAGTGTTCATACTCTCTTATACTCTCCGTCTGTGCAACACGAGGTCAAAATGGTATGGATATGGAGAGAAATTCGCACAGCATACCATCGTGAGAGAATCGACGACGATGGTATCAAAGTGGGGACAGCGTTCTTTGTCCGCAATGTCGGAGATGTCGTGGGAAATGTATGCCTTGAGACCAAGTTCCTGAATTCTTTGAACGACGCCGGTGGTATCGCCTAGCGTATCAACAAACATGATCGCCCGCCTTTGGAATGGCTGCATCTTTTGCAACGTGTGCTCCATCGGGCTTTGGCTAATTTGAGACGTGATCGTGAAGAAGAACCTGCTGCCTTTCGCAACTTCACTCTCGACCCACATATTGCCTTGCATGAGGTTGACGAGGCGTTTTGAAATTGAAAGACCTAGACCAGTTCCACCATATTCCTGTGGGGACGGATAGCGGTGATTACTATCTGCAGGGGACGCGAGTAAAAAGGCATTGATACATACACGTGTCGTAGATCCATCTGCCTGGCAAAAGGTATCGAAGATGAGATTCAGCTTGTCTTTGGCAATACCAATACCCGTATCCGTGACACAGAACTCCAGGGTGACGCTTTGATCATCCAGCGCCAGAAGTCGCGTGCTAAGGGCGACATGCCCTTTGCGCGTCACTTTCGAGGGTGTAAACTTTATAGCATTGCCAACGAGGTTCGTGATGACTTGACGTAGCCGAAGAGAATCACCGATCAACTGGTCTGGAATGTCGGGGTCCACATCATAGGTGAGGTCCAGATTGTTCTGCGACGCGCGGACGACCAACGTCTTCAAAATTCCAAAGACCGTCTGACGCAGGGAATAGGACACCGCTTCCATAGTCATACGACCAGCCTCAACTGCGAATACACGTGAGTTTGAAATCACCCATCAAATGTGAGGGACCCACTCTTGGAGATATCCAATATATCATCAATGATCAGTAATAACGAGCGGGCCAACGAGTGGACTAGTAACAAACTCTCCCGCTGTGATCTGTTCAGGTCCGAGTCTAGAGTCAGCTCTGTCATACCAATGATACCGTTCATTGGCGTTCTTTGTTCACATCAGTTACCCGCAAACGTCGACAATCAGCAGCAACATGCGTCATACCTGATTTCGTGGGACATGTTCGCCAAGAACTCGGACTTGGACCTATTTGCCAACTCGGCGGCTTCTCTTGCAGCAGTATTCTTCTGGATGGAGTCACGTAAGTTGAAGACCATCTGATTGATTTGCGTCTTCAACGAATCCATCTCTCCGCTCGCCTCGACCGTGATGAACCGAGTGAAATCGCCGTCCATAGCTGCCGCCGAAATCTGGGCAAATCCACGCACTTGCGTGGTCAAGTTTCCGGCCATGGTGTTGACAGACATTCTGCAGCGAGCAAACAATTGATGGGTATGGTGCGGTGGATCATAAGGACGTCAACCCACGTAATTTCTTGCCAGATACCCTGGACGTTGCCCACTTCGGCTTGGACACCCAGTTTACCTTCCGTACCGACCTCGAAAGCGACCTTCTTGACTTCCTTGGCGAAGATGGCTAATTGAGCAATCATGTCGTTGATGGTGTTTACCAAGTTCAACATCTCGCCAGAGACAGAGACACCAGTAATTTGTTGCGTCAAGTCACCACGAGCGACAGCGGTCTGACAGGAAAATTAGCTCGACCTTTGAAGAAAAGAAAAAAACGGCTGAACGTACGGTGGCGACGGCGATGGTTCGGACTTGCAAGGTCAACTGAAACACCCTCCGTGAGCGCAAACCGAGTTGGCAACAATGTACCACTCACGTTGGCGGCCATGACGTTGACGTTGTCTGTGAGATCCTACGAGAGCCTCCTTCAGTAAACAGCCCTTTCCATCCACTGCAGACTTGAACTCACTTTCCAGGTGCCACCGACATTGGTCACGCGGGCTTGTCCACCCAATCGTCCCTCCGTTCCGACTTCCCTTGCGACACGAGTGACTTCATCGGCAAATAAGCTCAAACTCTCAGTCATGCCGTTCACAGTCTCCTTCAACTCCTTGATCTCGCCACGTACATCGACCTCGATCTTCCTTGTCAAGTCACCAGCTGCGACAGCCTTGGTGACTTCAGCGATGGAGCGCACTTGGTTAGTCAAATTCATGGCCATCAAATTGACATTGTCCGTCAAGACCTATCCGTCGCGAAAGCGCATATCAGCCAACGCTCGGTAACCAATGACAACAACGAACCTTCCACATTCCCTGAACGTCAGGGACAGAGGCCTGACCACCCAAAATACCCTCCGTTCCGACTTCCAAGGAGACACGAGTGACCTCATTCGCGAGCGTCGACAATTGAGCAACCATAGAGTTGACGGTCATCTTCAAATCAAGCATCTCTCCCTGGACATCGACGTTGACGACCTTGCTCAAATCACCCAACGCCACAGCCTTTGTCACCTCCGAGATGGACCGCACTTGATCAGTCAAATTGCTAGCCATTTTCTGCGAAACAAAAAAAAAAGTGTCATCAGGCAAGTTTGATGATCACAACCTGAGAAAAGCCTCACGTTGACATTGCGTGTCAAATCTGCCCAAGTTCCTTGTACACCTTCGACACGAGCTTGACCACCCAAGATACCCTGAGTTCCGACCTCTAACGCGACACGCGTGACTTCAGAAGCGAATGCGCTCAGCTGGTCCACCATAGAATTGACCGTGCTCTTCAACGTCGACATTTCACCTTCGACTTGGATTTCGATCTTCTGGGTCAAGTCACCCTTGGCAACAGCAGTCGTGACCTTGGCAATAGACCGCACTTGATCCGTCAAACTCGAACACATTCGATTCACCTGCGACAAGATAAACATCGAACAGTCTCATGACGCCTCGACGACTCACATTCCGGACCAATTCGAACCAAACACCCTCGACATCAGGAACGTAAGCTTGACCACCCAACTTTCCTTGAGAACCGACTTCCAGCGTGACTCGAGTGACCTCGGCGGCTAATGCCCGGAGACGTATAACCATTCCATTGACAGTGTTCTTCAAGTCCAAGATTTCTCCCCGAGCATCGACATCGATTTGCTTCGACAAATCACCCAACGCGACGGCTTTCGTAACCTTGGCGATACTCCGGACTTGATTCGTCAAATTGGCGGCCAACTTGTTGACGACACCCGTCAATTCACGCCAGGTGCCTTCGACATCCAGAACGAGAGCCTGACCACCCAATTTACTAAAAAGGGGATTTTTGTTCAAAGACGAGACGAAAAAGGCATGTCGGTGAGGACCTTACCCTTCCGTACCGACTTCCTGACTGACCCGAGTGACTTCTTTGGCAAACTGACCCAATTTGTCCACCTGATTGTCTGAGTAAGTGTGGAGAATCCATCTCGTTATGCATTGTAGAAATACCATAGTATTAATGACGTCCTTGAGCTGGACCATGACGACACCCTGGACGGGAACGGTAATCTTCTGTGACAGGTCACCGAGAGCGACAGCATTGCAAACACGTGCGACATCCTGTACTTGCGCCTTGAGTAAACGTAGTTCTTCGACGGCACTCATGCCGCTCTCAAAGGCAGCAGCAGCGAGAGGACCGGGAGGGACAACGAGCGGTGATCCCGATGGAGATCCGTCAAAACTACTAGTGATGCGACTCATCGTCATTGTATCCGTGATAACCTTGCCACATGTTGGGCAGGACATGTGCTCGATATGGGAGGTTGAAGGGGCCGAGGCAGACGAGTTTGAGCACGTACGTTGCAGCTTGGAATGGTCGAAGTGGTTAGGAATGTTATCAAGCGATAACGACATGTTCTGGACGCGAGAGCTGATCTGTCTAGTCGGAGCGCGATCAACATCAGCGACGCCCACCGTTGCCTCCTCTGTCAACATCTCGACATCCGCCGAAGCATCGCCGCTGCTGAGGGTAGCCTCGGACCTGTTTGAGAAGAAGCCGTTGCGTGCGGCGCTTGCGTGCTTGGTGATCATCGTGCTAGGCTGCGAGGGGGAAGGAATAAGGTCCTTCTGAGAAGAGGAAGAGGAGGGTATGGGAGTGTCGCCTACGCTGCGCCTTTTCTTAGTCTCTGGCCCGTTTGCTTGCCAGGATTCGGAGGCCTTTATGGAGGCGAGGGCTTCTTCTGCGGTGTACATTCTGCGGGCGACGGCAGCGAGGGAACGGAGGATGGAGTCCGTCTGCCAGTCGCTGGGACCGTCGTATCGGGGCGGGGGGGTAGACATGGGACATAGCTCGTACGTGGAAAGCAGAGCAATGAGGTGGGAGAGAAACGGGTCGTTGAGACCACGAGTGTAATCAGCCATCGGGGTCATCGTCGGAAACGACAACGAACAACGACGGTGACGGTCGGTGATGGTTGGTGTAGAAAGGCGGAGAAGGAAGAAAAAGGGCTGAGACTTGGGGAATGACTAACAATTGAAGGCGTACGCCCAACTCGAGCCAATAACCAAATGGAGTGTAGTACCTCCAGAAATTTAAACCAAATAATCTCCGCGTTACACAACCGCATTTATACAAAGCAAGTCTTACAGCTCCCGATAGATGCAGCCTCTTTACATACTCTCTTAGATGTAGACTGGCAGCGTAGGGTTCAGTCCAATCCAATCAATCCCCTCCACGAAATCCTTATCATCAATCAAAAAGTCCTGCGCATCCCTCTGTCAGCGCTCGTCGGACCCCGAAACCAAGGGCCACTCACCAATGGACACTCGACCAGAGAACCCTTGACCTGGTCGAGACGTTCCTTGACCCGGTCCAAAGGAATCCCGGGTACAACATGTCCCATCTTCACCTTTGGCACATAGTTCTACTCGTTTGTGAGTCACCCCACGCCCCGCATGAATAGCACTCTCACGTACCTCATAGGCGGACCACGATCGGACGAGGTTCGTCGGCACTGGTCGGAACAACTCGGTAAATACCTCCCTGTTCCTACGTGCCGTGTTATACAGCAGATCAAGCGTCTCGTCCGCGAGTGGGTCCGCAACCGCAGCATCTGCGGGTAAGTACTGCTCATCGTCATTGGGTATCGGTGCTGGCTGCATGAACGAATCCGGTCGACAAGTCGTGTGCTGGGGCTCGATAAGACCGAGGTGCTCTGTAATCGACAGTCAAGTTCACGCGTGGCCTCGTATCAACACGGCTGGCTTACCCCTGAACAGCTTCCGTCTTAAGGTAGCAGCAAATCGTCCTGCCATATACGGACGCCCGTCCATCGTCGTCTCAATCATATCGTCGTCTTCCACCACCAGCGCAATCTCGGAGTCACCATCGCCCTATGCGACCAATCAGCCCCAGACCCGCGACACAGGGCGCGCATCAGGCACTTACCTTTTGACTGCGATCATTCAAGTTGGCAGATCCCATCTGAATCACCTCATAAGCCCCAATCATACACAAGACATGAAACCGCCACCTACAATGACAACTCTGTCGTCCACAATCATGACTTTGCTGTGGATATAAAGCAGTTCCGAGACATAACTGTGTCTCGGCCCTTCAGCCTTCATTCCTCACTAAACACGGATTCACCCACCAGTTCAGCTCCTCCTCCTCCGACCCCATCCACGTTTCATCTAACAACGACCGCCTCCCTTGCAACGCATGATGGGACACCGAATCCGCCACCATCTCGTCAGACCGTAGATCTTGCGCACCAGACTCGAACCTCGCAATGACCTGTCTCGCAGCTTCAATGGACTCGGGAAGAGGTACCTTGTCCTCCTTGACAGACGCCTCTTCCGGGAGGGCGATCCCGACATTCGCTTCCTGGGGGACCTTGACAAAGACCTCGCGAGGGACGTCTTTTCCGTAAAAGTTCCTCCCTACCCACTGACGCGCAAGTGCGATTTGCGCTTCATGGAACGTCACACCTGAGAACTCTTCCATTTGCGCAATCAGGGTCGCTGTCATCCAGAGACTCTTCCGTCAAGAATCTCGGCGACAGAAAAACGAAAGTCGACTCACACGTTGGAGCATTAATGCGGTCATACGAGCGCAAATGGAAAAACCGGATGTAGTCCATCCTAACGGCGATCGTGAGGCCATAGAAGCACGCACAAAGTAGTATCAGGAACACCCACGGTTCATAGCCTGCCTTGCGTATCTCCTCGTAGATACTATGACCACCCCTGTTGATAGTACGATACTGTGCCGCCATGATCGTCTTCAACGCGGTCTCTTTCTTGATGTCTCCCGCAAATCCTGGAACCTCCGGAATGACAACGACGACCTAGAGTATCGCCTCGAGTGAGCGAGCGCCGGTTATCCCCTTCGTTTGCCACGCTGACCTTGAACTTCTTCCCAGCCTGGGCGGCCCCGACAATACGCTCCACCAAGGCCTTTGCAATCTTGTTTTTCACCGGACCTTCATCTCGGGTATTGGATATACTGGATATAGTGCGAAACATCAGTAGATCTGGCGCAAAAGTAGATGCGAGCGCCACGCACAAGAACTGATTCTCTGTTGACAGTAATTAACCCCGCATGACCATACACGAGGCATGCATTACGCCCATCAATACTGAATGGAGACAGGTACACGAGGAACACCACAGGAACTTACCGATATAGATGAAGTGGTTGGCCTCGCGAATCAATTGGATGTCTGGCGATGACAAGGGGCCCCAGTCATGCTCACACAGGATATGGAAGCGGCAGAGAAGCGAGTAAACGTACAAGCGTTCTGAATGCTATGTTCTGTAAGAACACCGTGACTCCAGTCTGACACGCTGCGAACGGCTTGGACACGGCATGTCCCGTGTGGGGGTGGTGTGTATGGGGGTTCGACACTGTCACCGAAATCGAGGTGGAAGCGCTGCCTAAACCTCTGGCCAATCTGGTGCCACTGTTCACGGTGAGGATGATCTAGAAATACGTAAACGAGGATTTATAGGGGATATAAGGTGGAAATAGTATGTACGAGTGACAGCCTCGGCGGGTGCAACGTCAATGTTGTGGGGAAGCGCAAGCCAATCAAACCGCCTGGGGTAGGGGTAAGTGAGGTGATACCGTAGGTCACGTTTGTCACTACGCACGGGTCATCACGGTACTAAGAGGCGACTGAGTCGAGATGCGGAGGGCATTCAAATTCAATGCGTACCTTGCGACGTTTGATCTCATTCCAGCGCTCCACGAAATGCTGACAGATGTCGAGGGCCACAGAACCGCATATTGTCATGTGGACCTACAACATGGTCTCCAGCCAGTGAACCTCTGCCAAGAAACAACTCACGTCATGCCAGGGCATCCTTGCAGTCTCTAGAATGGAGACCTGGTTACTAACATAGTTTGGAACGTCCTGAAAATCTAGGAGACGAGCGTTGTTGTAGTCTTGTCCAGGGAAGAGAGTAGAAGCAAAGTCAGTCGGGTGAACGTCAGCCAATGGGTGATTGTGGGTATCCCAACGTCCGAAACACAAGTCTAATCCTCCGATACAAGCATTGTGGTTGTCGACGACGACGACCTGCGCGTAAACCATGCATCAGAGTACCTTCTAAACAACCATGATGACCCTCGAACCTTCTCGTGATGGGACCAAAACTCGACAGTATCTAGGGAGTCGTGAGAAACACAAACGGAACACAACTTTCGCCGCCACATACCCTTGCTACCGATATGATCCGGGTGGCGCATACATGCAATGTTTGGATGGAGCGCTTCCAACGCAGCCTATCACTCGGTCAGACTCGTATAGAACATCCACGACTCTCGCATCCTTGCCTTGGTATGCTTCGAATTCATGGCCATCGTCTGGGTCACTTCCTTGTAAACGACGACATAAATCCTGACGCCTTGTTCAGCCTTGCGCTGCAACAGCCTATCGAGACGCCATTGTTCGTTCTGAGCCGGGGGTCGGCTGGAGAGCGGAGATGAGCCTATCACACGTTCGTGCCTGCGAAAATCCCGGCATGAACGTACCGAAGGTACAATTCCGGCGTGAGCCACCAATCCTGCCCAACATCCCTCAGCGAGAGAAAACACGTTGGTGGTCGGAGGAAAGCCTACCAGGATGAAGATCACGTCCCTCGCACTGTCGAGCATCTCGGACACAGCCCACATGTAATCATGACCATCAATATGCCTTGCCGAAAAGCCGCACTAGTTCAGCACACACATACGCAAGTCATGATTTCACGCACCACTTGATCGCGTTCTCCTGTCTCTGACCTGCAAAGCTTTCGAATCGATGACTGGCATTGATCTGTGCCCGAATCTCATCGTTGAGTTTCTCTTGCGGGGTATCATGGCGACCTGTACACGTGCCATTGCCATGCAGCACCCAATATTATCGTGGTCAGATCAAACCCTGCTAGAGCAAGCACTTATTGGGGACTCACGATCGGGGTCCAACAGACCTGGCGTATCACAACGTGTAGATACGATAAGAGGAACGACGGCATCACACAAGGACATTGGACACACCAATTACCTGATCGCGGGCGCGTTCGATGCCCTCGGGGAGCCGTTCGGCATAGCTGAGGACCTTGTCTAGGATATCCATGGTGGAAGTTCGAGTGTGAGAGCCTAGACTAACTTTATAGTTATTATTGTCCCCGCTGCGTTCTTCCCTGGGCTCAATCACACAGCAGCCGCTGCGGGCCTGACACCACTGCCTTGGTATTTCTACCGCTGACAGCTCTTGGCAATGGTCATTGTAAATATAGATTCGGTCTCATAACCATTCCGTAGGTCTCTGGCCACATCAGCTAGAGACAACCTTGAACGGATCCGAGCCACCATTCTCCAGCCCCGCCAATACAGTCCGCCTCACCGCGCCCAGGTACTCCGCAAGCCTACGCCCATCTGGGTGCAAAAAGTCATCATAGAGCTTGTACCGCGAATCCGCGACGATGTTGACGAGTTCGAGCGCGACTTTGAGGTTCCTATGGCATGCGTCAGTTGGAGAGAAATAACTGGCAAGACGCGGTCGAACCCTGGTATGTGCTCCCTTGAAGAGTACAACATGACGTGCAATCGCAGAATCAACTCAGGTATGTAAATCTGCCGGATACGTAGCATTTCACGATGTCGCCGATCTGCGCGGCGCTATTAGAAGTAAACGCAATGGATGACTGATAGTACAAACCAGCCGGGTTGCTTTGATCTGGTAGCATCCAGTCAGACGTAAGCAGCTTCACGATGGACGCGTATCCTTGGTCGACGAGACCCTGATGGAAATAAGCATCAGCTGTACATGATTGTCAACAGCAGTGGTTTACCTTGTAGTCCTTTAGCCACGCTATCCGAGTATCCTTGTTCATCAAAGAGGCTTCCAATGACTGACATTCTACCACTCGGTCGAGAAGTCCCCATACATTGAAAAATTGTCTGTAGTGGAGATACTCCGTTGCACGTTCCTCGGGCTCGTCGATGGAGGCAAGTTCACGTGGCAACATGTCCAACAGGCCACGCGCCAAAGCAACACGTCCAGAACCTTGGGATGTATGAGCAACAGGTGGAGTCAGAACACTAGACATACCAAGGAAGTATCGCAATATCACTGTAGCTTGTTCGAGGGCAGTGTCATAAGTAGCTTCCATGAAGGTTGTCCACTCGATGGAGCGGAGCAGCAACGTCTCCACTTCAGACGGTGGATTTTGCAGTGCGATGATCGATGGAAGTGGGCCTTTCAGTTGAGGTAGCAGCTGGCGAATTACAAGTTTAACACAATTCAAGAAACCAAAACAATATCACAAACCTCAAAGGACTTTTCAATCGTTCGCTCAGCAGTGACAATGGCAACACGGTCCACATCAAGACCGTGTTCGCGCGCACGTGTCAATGTCAATTTTCGTTCCTTGATATCGGCGGAAAGATCGAGGGAAGTGAGGAACATGGCATAACGCTCCACGGCATTATCACCCAATGCACCAGCATACATGGCGATGAGGTCGCGCTGGCCAGCATGCTGAATACAGACAGTAAATATGGGGTTCCAGATCGATTTATGGTTGATACTGACCTCAAGGACTTGAAGATATGCCTCCAAAATGACTTGAGTGGCCAATGGTGGTACAGAAATGTCAATCATTTGCAGGAAGAGACACAAGTGGGCAAAGAATCGCGTCATTGTAGGGTACCTAGCACACGAATGCATCATCTTTCTCGATGAAGGAAGAGGGATACGTACTCTGATGATTCAGAATCATATCGGCCGTCCCTCAGGCCCGCTGCGAAAGTCTCCAACAATGGGTTCGTCCGGTCGAGGATGATTGCCAATTGAGAAACATGAAAAGCGTTATCGGCGGGAGGACTGCCAGATGGGTGCTCAACACGAGAACCAGAGGGAAGGAAACGAATATCTCACCCATCGTCGACATTGACGCCACCAAGTGTCTCCAGCGCCGCACTTGCTTCCTTCTCCCACTCCTCTTCCTCTTTTTCGTCTGCGTCTTCCACAGATATGGGCAGATCTTTGAGTGCCTCGAATCCACCCTCCCAGTAGCCTCCTCCCAACTTGACCATTTCAGCGGTTTGTTTCTCTTCGCACAGTGTACTTATTTGAGCCCATAGATGATCTTCCCAGGTCCGACATGCTGACTTAAGGACGTTAAAGGTTTGAGGAGTAGGCGCGAGTGCCGCATATAATACGCGCTCAGGATCGGGTAAGTTGGGCTATAGGAAGATAAGACAAGTTGAATGGATGCGAAGATGGTACCTCTTTACGTTTAGAGCAGCTTTTACACAAGTCGACTTCCATAGTCGCCGGCGTCTGTTGCCTTGCCAGCCCTCTGCATCCTCTTCGTCCTCGAAACCCTCCTCGCGTAACTCGTTTGCTTCGTAGATAATGAGGACAAGCGCGCCAATCGAGCTCCCTGTGACTCACCGATGGCTCGCCACTGGAACAGTAATGACCCACGGATACTCGCAGCGCGCCATGGTTGGTGGGCTTTTCGACACAGTTGCACCGCTTCGTCCAATCTCCCAGCGCGCACGAACGAATACAACGATTGAGTCAGTGTTTTTTCAAAGGCCTTGGAGACAACAAACTCAGTTCCTAGAACCCCAGACCAGATGCACGCCATTTACTCACCAGGTCATCCGCAGCCAACGACTTGCCATCCCCTCTATTCACCGCATCCGGATCAAACTCTGTGACGAGACCCTCTCTCGCGCCCTGTCCAGTGCGTAATGCCTGCATCACGTTGTGTTTTGTGAACTTCCAGTACCCGGTGGTGGCTTCGGGATGTTGTGGGGATGACATGGTCTCGTGGAGCCACTCACGCACGATGACGAGTTCTGTGAGCAAAGGTGACGCGTGCATGATCACTTGCGCGAGGATCAACGTTGGGGTGAATGGGTTTTGCATGAGGATAGTGCGTGGATTGAGATGGTGCTCTGGCTCTGTTTTTCGGGCGCTGCACAGGGATTTATGATCGGGACGAATGGAAAAGACGGGACCACGCACGGCATGAGTGCTTGTAGTAGACCCCATGTGTTGGCTTCCATTCGTAGCGCCTCGAGTTCGACCCGAGACACGTCTGAGGTGGCGCCGCTCTCGAGTTCTTCGACTCTGGTTGAACCATGGTCTAGGACGACGAGTGATGCGATATGGGTAGGGTGGACTCACTGATCACGACATAGCTGTCGCAGTCTGGGTGCCAATCCAGAAACGGGATCGAGGAGAGCTGACAGGTCGTTTATGCCCTTACATAGGATGAGGACTTGTGCGAACGACGCGTAGAGAGATTCTGACATGGCTGTTGATTCGCGGAACGTCAGAGCATGAGACCGGTTATGTTTTGTTGTTGGTCCACCCCAAGGTCAAAGCAAAGTTGGGTATGTGACCCTGTTTGAAACTCAGCGAAAGGGACGACACAAAGTCATCGTCGCAAAAGAGATGGAAATACAATCCGAACACAAGGCAGGCAATGCGAAAATCACTACCGCTGTAGTCCGTGAACAGGCGTCAAAACAGGTCGAGCTAATCAAGATGCAAGGAAAATCGACCCAAAGAGGCGTAGGGAAAGGGACCGCAGAGCAGAGATGGGTATATAATACTGGTACATGGAAAGAGAGGCACCATCGTACTCTGCTCCCCTGAGGTGATTCGGCATTCAGAGACCAGCCAAAAGGGGGGAAACAGAGCAAGATGTATGCGACTCAGAGCTCAAGCGCTCAATCATGCACCCCACTCATCTTCAGAGTCCATCTCCGAGACAACGAACACGTGTTCGGGGAACCAACCGGATTGATCAAACTCTACGCATGATTCACCATACGCGCCAGTGAACACGGGTACTCCCTCGACCTCGAGTGCGTTTCTTTGTACGCGGCCAAGATCACCGCGGTTGGCTATGATCCCAGAGGACGAGATCACGCGGTGCCATGGCAAAGGGGATGAAGCCTGTCCAAGGAACTTGACGACTACAAGCACGCATTGGCATTCGGTGACTCTCCGATGACACGGTACGAAGCATACCTTCACTGACCCGCCTGGCTTTGGTTGGCTCCCCAAGCAGCTTGGCGATATGCGCACAGTTGGTGATTTTATGTGGGGGAATCATTTGAACGACATTGCAAACCTGGCGGGCAGGTCAGTAAAGGAGCATGGAGGAAATATGTACTTACGGAAGCGTTGAATTGAGCGGTGTCCATTTCAACAGGATCCAGCGCTCGGGACTGTGCAGGTTGTTCGACGACTCTGTAAAAGGTTGACGGGGGTGACCCGAATTTATAGCTGTCGTTAGTGTGAATGTAACAGTGACACCGGGCTGAATCAGATGGCTCACTGGACTGTGTGAATGATACGATACTACAAGGCGAGCTGTACAATGGGCTTGACGGGCGGTGCAGATTGCAACTGATGCTCCCGGCATCAAAAGATGGTCGGTTCACTGGCCAACCAGGACGCGATGCACATACGAGTGGTGAACGCGAGACCTGCTGCACGTTCTTCGCACAACAGTTCACTCATATCCCATTCTGTATCTTGCGTTCATGCGCTTGTGCGAGTCAGAACTCGTCATAAATTTGCATTGTTAGGTCGCCACCGTTCGGAATTTTTCGGTATACGTGGACTTCTAGTTTGGCAGGCGCACATGTTTGTGACCATACACGCGGGACATTCTCTTGTTGTGACGTCTCGAATCACGAAAATTAGGCATGTCTCGGGACGACGAGCTTGGGCAGACAGTGGGTTGTGAGCTGAACCTAAAAGTATGTTCATTACCTAATTGGGTAGAAATAGCCCCTCTCCCTCTTTGCAACTCGAGAAATGAAGTTGAATGAGTCAATGCAGTGATAATGATGTATGAATAGCACAGTAACTAGCACAAGAATTGACAGAATCTATGAAAAAGGCAGAGATGCCCAAACTTAGCTGCTGCCAGAGATGGTGGTCAATGACTGAGGTGTGTCTTTGACAGTATTCAACAATAATCCAACCCCAAGTCTTTCCTGTTCTGACATTTCCAATCCCGGAACCACCATTTCAAGTTGACATTCTGGCCCTACCATTCTGAAGCATTCCCAAGTTTTTTCCCATGCTCTTCCGAGGATTTTGAGATTGTCATCTTGGAACAGTCTCAGAATCATTCCAGAACAGGTTCCGGAACTTTCCTGTGCTCTTCTGAACTTGGAACATTTGGAATCGGCTTCTACTTTACTTGGACCATTTATCCAATATTACATATAACATAATACAAGTACACCTCTGCCCACAACACA
>JBBPNB010000602.1:0-14846 GCA_038090635.1 Rubroboletus satanas
GTCTTACTTATATCGCACCACACGGGTGCCCAGTTTATTACATTATTGTTCCATACAATGGAGTTGACGAACAGGATAAGGCACCCAAGACTTGTCCAAAGCATGTACATGCAGGTCCCCGTATTCCATGCTGCATCGAATCGAATCAATGAATGAAGACTTCAATAGGCATGACTTACACTGCATATGCCAAGGAACTGGAAGGCCCGCTAGAAGGAAACCTATAAAGGCAAGTACGGAAAGGAGTGAGTTGGGAGGGATCCCTGACATGGAGTATTTGATTCGGTGTATGTGGAGGGAAAATACCTACGAGAGGGTGTCCTCTTAAGAACACGCTAGTTATGTGCGGTATGGCGGTGTAGGGTCATGGGTCAGGGCATGCAGAGGGACTTGGCCTTCCCAGAGGCAGGAGATGAACTCCAATCATTGATGACCTTTAACTGAAATACAAGGTCACCAACAAGATTATAATATGTGTGGTTATCATTCATCGATAGAAGGAAGCTCACTTTGTCACACGATCAGCGGACTTATGGTTTTCGTACACTGGCCCTTGTGACCAATAAGTAGTGAGATAAGTATGGGTGTCACGATGAGAGAATGCATCAATTGAGCAACTTGGGAAGTACACAGACTGTGATGTGTTCAAAGTCTGGTCCCTAGTTGTGGGTCGACAGAAAAATGGATGGGCCAAAAAAGTCATAGGAAAAAACTGCAAGTAATCACCGCAGCGATTGAACCTGATTCATAGTTGGACTCGATGCCATTTCGCCAGGCAGGCATGGTATGTAGTAGGAGGTCTTGAAAAAGGATGATGGTGTAATCATGCGAACCGGACCCGAACCGGACTGAATCCACATGAAACTTCGAAACGCTGCTCTTGGCCAGGGACACCAACCTTCTTTTGCTGCACCCCGTTCTACTGGCAGCGACTCTTTGGTTTCAGTCTGATGCGCATTCAGCCCTTCCAACTTCTCCTTCAACGTGTTACCGTTCGCTATCTTCCTTTCTGCCACGTCGTTGCGTTAGGTGGGGAATAAGCTTTAATTACCACCATCTCAACAGCCCTATTACAAGCATCTTCCTTGCCATACATACACTGCTTCGTTCATTTGGATGCTGGCCGGTTCAATCACCCCACGCCCGCGGCCACCTGCCAGGTCACGGCGCGCCTCTTCCCAAATCAAATCATCTCCACCGCCTCCATACCGTCCATCACTGCCCGACGATCCCCCCACACCGAGTGAGCATGGAAAGCCCTCTGACGAATCCCTGCGGGGTGACTGGGCTCACTTCCCCTTCTCCACACCGTCGGAACAGTGGAACGAGCAATCGAGAGAAGAACTCTCCGATCTCCTCCACAAAGCCGACGAAATCATCAAAGATCGGGAACTCGGTGGGTACCCCAGCTTCCGCAGCCGCTACTGCGAACCCTCTGACCTGCAACCTCTGCAGAGCTCAACATGACGAGTGCGGTCTGTAAGAGCCTGTACGAAAACAACCTGGAGTTGAAGAGTAGACACCAGACATTGTTGGCACGCTTACCACCTTCCCCCGCGGCATCTTCGCCTGAGGGGTCTTCTGCCCCTTCGCCCATGTCACCCGACTTACACCTACCGCAGTCGCCGCATTATTATAGTGCAGACAGTTCGCGTGCGTCCTCGAACGCCAGCGTGTACATCTCACGCCCTCGAACACATTACCGTCGGGTCTCTGTCTCACCTGCAGACTTGGCTCTCTTGTCAGATCAGAATGCGGAACTTCTCGCCAAACTTGAAAAACTTGAAGCCGAGTCCAACCAAGCTGATCAAACAGGTCGCAGGAAACTCCGGAATTTGGAGAAAGAGATTCAGGGACTTCGAGACGAACTTGACAAAACACGTGCAAGAAGCGATGAGCTCGAAATGAAGGCCAGGGTCGTCAGCGAGGGTGCTGCCCTGAGAGACGAGGAAGCGGAGAGAAAGAGACGAGAGAGGGAGGAGAGATTACGTGCACTGCGAAGCAAGGCAGACAATGGAGATCAGGACACTGAAATACGGGACTTCGCTCCAGGCGGTGCACTTTCTGCGCAGCACAGTTCCAAAAACAGGTTCCCACCCAGACGTAGGCACATCTCAGAAGGGGTCGTTCGACCACACGGCGTCGACAAAGATACCCTTCCGAGAAGGGTATCCCTGCAACCCGGGCTCTCGCGATCCACCTCCCTATCACACCACTTCCGATTTCCTGCGTCAATTCAATCACCAGTGACTTTGACTCAAGAGTACGCTCTCGTGTCTCAGCTCCTGCTTAAGATACAAGAACTCGAGGAGACCAATGCTCAGATCACTGAACACCAAACGCGGACGGTCGCTCAGTTGCAGACAGTACAGGAAGATGCAACGAGCCTCCGTCTTGCTTACGAGAGTCTAGGGGACGGGGAAGACGTCGAGTGGACTGCCGCGGAAAGCAAAGGGAGTCCAAGCGCTAGAGATGGCGAAGGAAATGAGACTATTCGGTTTGCCAGCTTGCGTCGTACTCTTTCAGCCGAAGCATCCGTCGACTTTGACGGCGATATTGATGTGGATATGCGAAGTAGCTTGAAACACCCTGCTCTTCCGGATCATGTTCCTGTCGTCGCCCATCCGAAGGTGCGGCGCTCGGTTGTCGGTCTTTTTGATCCACCTCGAGAAGGGATCGTATCTCCAAGCTCGGCCGTCTCCGAATCTGCAACATCAGTGCTGGATATGATGATTCCCGGTTTACCGCCAGTGCCATTCGTTCCTCAACCAAGTAACACATCTACGACGACTGCCATGACCTACTCTTCGTCACCGATTCTGTCCCCAAGCTTGACAGGGACTGTGTCCTCTCCCGTTGAAGATGGTTTTCGCCATCCCACGCTTGACAGTGAGCTTGGGGCTGCATTCGATGGCAACTGGGACGGTAGTGCAGGACAAGGCGGCAGTCCTGAGAATCATCATTTCCGAACTTCAAGCATTGTCAGTCTGATGTCGATCATTCCCGGTGCTGAAGGCGCTACCAACGCTGTACCTGTTCCGGCGCTTCACACATGGCTGGAACCAGAGCGCTCTTCCGATGTGTTCCCGCCAACCATGCCGCTTTCTCGAAGAAGCACCGCACTTCTGCCTGGATCCTGGCAGGGGGGTCAACATCATAACATTTCGAGCGAGCCAGATTCCCAGCCAGCCTCGCCTACTGAAAAGCAGCGCCGAAAATCACAGACGATACGGATGCGGGCTGCTCACTGGAAGGAAGGGCGATTCGGTGGGACACTGATTCCCGCCGACAAACGCAGTAGCCTCGACATGAGTCGACCATCAACGCCTGTCCCTGAACGGCTCGCCGACGCTTTTGAAGCGATCGTGGACACGATGAATCGGGGCAAGGCCGAGGTCGCCTTGTCTTTGGATTTGCGGGATGGCAAGGGACGTTCTGCGGAGAGCCCGACAGTTGGCATGCGAGCGAGGGGCGAGGTGGTAGTGGCGTCGCCGCCTGCACCACGACAACGGGGTATCGTGGCTTTTGTGCTGGAAATCTGGCTGTGGTTGCAGTTTGCGATCATCATCGTCGTGTTTGTGTGGGCGATGGCGAGGCGGGGTCCAAAGAGCGTGCTGGAAGAGGCGGGGCGGAAGAAGACCGGCTCCTTGAGGGGGTAGGCCACTGAGTTGGTGCCGAGTATCTATGTTGGTGCGGATGTACTTTCTTTTGTATGTTCTTACGATACCTTCTTGGGCCTATCTCCCCTTCGGACGGAGATATCCCAAGAGTACATTAATGTTGTATGTCCCGTACACTGAACTAATCGTATCCAAGTCTTCGTGTCTGATCTGATCTTGTTCACGCAAAAGGGGGATCACGTGTTGATGAAGCCAATCTGGTTCTGTATTCACTCAGATTCCTCAACACACACAACATGTCTTCCTCGTCGTCGGGGTCGTCCTCGGATTCGAGCAGTTCTCCTGCGCCAACGAGAAAGAGAAGACAAGCCGAGGTCGAGTCATTAGAACGCTCCGAAGGCCATGACATCCCAGACGCAAGTAGCGCTGATGAAGAGTCGGACGCGGACGCTCCGCAACTTCTACCCCCAACGGAGGACACCGTCCTCTCACACGCCGAACGGAGACGGCAGAAGAAAAAGCAGAAACGAGACCACCTCACGGCCGCGTCCCCGCGCAAAAAGCGCAAGCTCGACGGTGGCACGGATGATTCCCCTCCATCCAACGTCCCCGCCAAAGCCAAAACCAAAGCCAAGGTTGGCGCTGCGGCGGACGATGATTCCAGACGACACAAACGTCAAAACTCGATATGGGTCGGGAACTTGTCTTTTCGGACGAGTCAAGATGCACTCCGGGGGTTCTTTGACGGCGTTGGGGCGATCACGCGGGTTCATATGCCGATGCGACGCGGACAGCAGGTGGAAGGCGAGAATATGGGGTGCGTGTTGTCCTCTCTTTCTCTTCCCTGTGTTGCCCCTCTACGTGTCTTGCCGTTTGCTGGGCAATTGGGGTACTGTATACGTATGGTGTATGGATGGCGTTGTATGACCATGTTCGCACTAGGTTCGCATATGTCGATTTCGAAACGCCAGAAGCAAAAGTGGTCGCGATCACGCTCTCCGAGGGTTACCTCGACGGCCGAAACCTGCTCATCAAAGACGGTACGTCTCTCCTGCCATCCCCCTCCTCCATCCCCCCCCCTCCATGAGTATCAGACGACCAATACTCAATGTACGATACAGGGGGCGACTTTACCGGACGACCCGTCAAAGCCAAGACAGAGCCTTCCGAAGGGGCCGGCGAAGGAGAGGACGAGAAACCGGTCAAGAACGCCACGGTGGCAGATGGGAAGAGTCTGTCCAAGACGGCGCAAAAGATATTGCGTGCGCAGAAACAACCACCTGCGCCGACGCTGTTTCTGGGTAATCTGGGTTTCGAGACGACGGAGGGGTCGATCCGGGAACTGTTTGAGGCACATCGGTATTGGGGGCACAGGGGCAAGGGCAAGGGGGTCGATGTCAAGGCGCGGGAGCGGGACCAAGGCGCGGGTGAGGGCGAGGACGGAGCAGCGAAATCGAAAGACGTGTGGATGCGAAAGATCCGTATGGGCACATTCGAAGACAGTGGTGCTTGCAAAGGGTCAGTATCTAAATATTGTTTTTCTTTCATCACAAAACGCTCACTGACGCGAACGATTTTTGTTCTCTCTTTCCACTCTTTTTCTTTGTGCGTGTGTATGCGACATGTACGACGGTGACAAACGATCAGGTTCGCGTTTGTCGACTTTACGAGGATCGAGCACGCTACCGAGGCACTCGTCAACCCTCAAAATCATCGCTTGAACGGACGCGATCTCGTGGTCGAGTACGCCTCTCCCGACGCCGTCCGACGGGGCGGTGGTCCTCGAAATCCAAAGGGAGACCGCGATTGGAAAAGCAGGGCCCCGCAAAAAGGGACCGTAAATGCGCCGTATACCAAGCAACGCCGACCTCCGCATACCGAACAAGAGGGTGACGCCGATGGTGCGGATAGTGCGGAGATACCAGCGGAAACGACGACGACCCCTCGTTCATGGCGGCCTGACCGTGCTGGTCATGATCGGCCGCATACACGACGTGCCAGGCCAGGTGCCGCCCTCGCGCACGCTCAGCGCCAGTCTGCAGTCATCTTACCTAGTCAAGGTCAAAAGATCGTGTTTTAGGACGGAGAGGAACCCCAAGGTAGAGATGGTTGATAGATCAAGTGTATCCCCCGCATCGTACATATATACGGTACGCATACGTATATACGATTTACGTCCAGAAGCGGACAACTTTTTATTCAAAAAAAGCTTTGGGTCAAGGATCTTCCTCTTCCTCCTCCTCTTCATGCTCATCTTCGTCTTCGTCTTCTTCATCATCAACCATACCAACTTCAAACTCGCTGCAGATATCCCATCTGGAGCCTGGTGCGGCAGCAGAGACATACTTCACGAACCGCAGCACACCCTCGTCTCGCAAAACGAGGAGTAAGCAGTTAAAGTGCGGTTGCCAAGTCAAGAGAGTACCGTCCTCGTCCTCGTCATCTTCATACACGTCCTCGTCGACATTGTTCGAAGCAGACGCACCGCCCGATCTGGGTCGTTCCTTTGCCTGTGATCTTTTGCTTGACCCAGAACGATACACCGCTGGGTCGTCTTCCTCGTCGTGTGGGGCCATGTAGCACTAATAACGCCAAGGACATGGAGCATATCTCACAGGAATCAAAAAGGACACCAGACATACCTCCCAGCCTCCCCATTCTCCAGCCTGCCACCCCGTAGGCTGGTCTTCGTCCCCGTCCCCGTCTTCGTTCGCTCTTGCTTTCGCCTTTGCCTTGCCGTGACGGATTCCATTTTCGATGTCCGTCTTCTTTGGCTGCATTTGTGGGGTGAGCCCGAGCACGATGTCGAGCCGCGACTCGCCCTCGTCGCTCGTGGCAAGCGTATAATCCAACCCGGGCCTAAACCGCCTCGCTTCGACCGCACAACTTAGCGGGATCAGCTTGGTCACGATGGTCAACCAAGCGCGGAACGCTGCGCTCGGGAAAAACGTGTCCTGGAGCTCGCGCAGCATGCGTTCTGCGTTCGCGCGTGCTGTCGCGGACGACGACGCCGATGATGATGACGACGACGACGACGGTGACGACAAAGGATTCGTCACGTCATGTTCTTGCGCGAGCGTGCAATATCGCCATTTGTGAGGGGGTCCTTTGACGGACCATGCTGACGCGACTGAGGAAGGAGGGACTCCGAGCTCATGACTCGGTATCTTACCCCCGCGCGACGTTCCGTGCAACCCATCAGCCACGTCTGCCTCGCCTAGCCCCTCCTCCAGGGCAGCAGCGAGCTCGTCCACGAGAAATCCTTGTAGTTGTAAGTTGGATTCGTGGACAAACTTGGCCATGATGGTCTTCATCGTGCGAAGTTGCAGGTACGCCGGGTTAAGGTACCTCGCGAGGAACGACACGTATGCGGGTGAGAGAGGGATATCCGGGTGAGGTGGCTCGGTGTCGTCGCTGGTATCGTCGTATTGTGTGAACCTGCCAGCACACGTGCTCGCGTTGGAACTCGACGTCTGTGGGAGAGGGTGTTACGCGTATGTATGTGAATCGCCTCTCGGGAGAGTAAGGGGGAGGGAAGGAGACGTACGAGTTGCTCACGCGAACTTGCGTTTTCCTGCGGGGCAGTTGTCACTTCGGCAACGTACCCGTCCTCGCCAGGCTGCGCAGCGTGGAACCAACCACTGATGCTCAGCCGTGCGTGCCCCTCTTCGTCCACGACGACTTCTTCGACCGAATGGAAACTCTTCCCCGGCTGTACCTCGAAGAAGACGAATTGGTTCCAGCTGGGAGGGATCGCCTTGACAGGCGCGACTTCTGGCTCGGGGACGCCCCCGCGATCTCGGGCGGGATAGAGCTCGAGTGCGCCGCCGTACTCGATGCGCCATGGTTTGTCGCATGGGAGGGGCATGTAGAGGATATAGGATACGCGGCGCGTGCCGATCACGTCGTCGTGGTTGAGGAGGTGACAGCCCCGGGTGTACGAATTGACGGACATGTCTTGTGTCGTGCCCGAGAGTGGACCACACCCTGTGACGGCTTGGAGAAAGGCACGGAAGCGGGAGGAGTAGAGGGCATCACGGAGGGCGAGGAGGTTCGGGAAGAGCGCGCGTTGGTTGTCGGAGAGGTAAGAAAGGGAGGCGAGGTCGCCTGTTTGGTTTACCTGGCCAACGAGCGAGTGAGAGGGAGTGGGTGGAATCGTCGGATCGCAGGGGGACTTAACGCCATACCTTGTAAATATCCGTCTCCTTCTCCGTAAAACTGAGGTGCTTGATACACTCGTCCTTGACGCTCCGCAAAAGGTCGTCGCGGAAGAGCGTGTCGACGACGACGTGCTTGAATGGCGTGCTGTCTGCGTAGCCGGTGCGTAGTCGCTCGACGTTGGACGGATCGAAGAAACGGGTGGCGAAATGCGCGACGACGTCCGAGTCCGGGTCGGTGTCGTCTGGCGTGTGGCTCGTCTTGGGCCTTTTGTGGTGGGCTTCGTCAATTGTGGGCGAGTCGGACGAGCGTGGGCGGACCTGCGCCATCTTTTCTCTCTCTTTATTCTTTGACTCGGTGGTTGGAAGTGGTGAGGTGACGGTGAGATGACAGCGCAGTTGGATGGGATATGGCCCGCCTGCTGATCGATCCTCAAGCTCAAGGAACCTCTTGCGCATCG
This sequence comes from Rubroboletus satanas, assembly GCA_038090635.1. Taxonomy (NCBI): domain Eukaryota; kingdom Fungi; phylum Basidiomycota; class Agaricomycetes; order Boletales; family Boletaceae; genus Rubroboletus; species Rubroboletus satanas. The sequence continues at coordinate 8,239 of JBBPNB010000602.1, forward strand.
CCCCACGATGCTGACTCGACGACGTTGCCCAACTACGAGAAATCGAGCCGAGGACTCATCATACTGCCATCAGATTCCATCGCAATCATAGTCACAGTTCTATGGTCTTTGCCATAAATGCCTGTCCAAGGGGAGGGATGCAAAAGTTCGCTCTCTCTGACCCCGATGTCGTCAAGCCTCAACCAAGCTACCCTGGAGCCGCATACTTCTAACGGCCACGTTCTGTCGAGCACGCCTGCAGTCGACATCGTGCGCCAAGCTGAGTTGAGAAGTAGGATGTACCACTGACATGCTATCATCCTGCTCACCCCCCTGTCTTTGGCTCAGATCGAGCATCGAGGTTTTGCTCCCTAGTTGCAATGCGGGCCATACCATCCACGTTGAATCAAGCTTCAGGAACGGCCGTGTTCCTCCTGGTCACTTTTCTCAGTTCCAGATACCCTGAGCTATCTCGCTGTCACGATCTCAATAAGACCACATAAAGTCCCGCCCTCCTTCCCCCTCCTGTACAGAGATCCATCGATGGAGTTTGCGCAGGTGTCTTCCAAGACCCGAGTCGACTTTGTGCATTCATGTTCGGATCCTAGGCATTATCACCAAGGAAAAAAAGGTTCGCCTACTCCCGTCTCGCCAATCGCCTAGCTTCGTTGCGGTCATCGATGGATTCGCGTCCGACTCTACTAGGGTTCGAGAGATGCAGCGGGATCATCTATCCCCTTCCTCATGTTCTCAGACCCTGACGGTCTGTCACAACGGGCACTGTCGGATTCGAACATGGTCGGAAAAGAATAAAATAAGACAACATTTGGGTTGCCCGTGGCGGTTGCATGGTGTCGTGTCATTCACAGATCGAAAGACCACACCAGCCACGCATCCATTTTCCCATATTACCACACTCATCAACGGTCAAGCGGGTACAACACGCCGCCCCGACGGCCACCCCGGACAGGGCGGATAGCTTGGGGGGTAGCAACAGACGCCGGTTCACAAGGAAATGTTTTCTTTGTTTCCATCGTCAACTGCGCTCGTCGTGCAAGGTCGCTTCCCCTTGCACCTGCCATGTTTCGGCCCGTCCAAGTCCGGGTCCACAGTTCGTACAAGATACGAGATATGACATGATATCCGGCCCAAGTAACGACTCAGCTGGTTCCAGGCTGAAAACGCCGTTAAGTTGTTTCCAACCTGACACATGACCGCAGTTAGGGCCGAGATGACCCGAAACACTGACGATGAACGGACGACCACTGTCAAACCCACGCTCACCCAAGGCGAATCGGATCCAATGGTCTACACGTACTAGTCCGGACTGTCCAGCTTTTGCTTATCGAGATTCGATAGTAACGGCCATTTTTTTCACAGCTCGGGCGGAGTTTAGATCGGACCAGGACCAGTGCTTCAATAACAATTCCCGACAAGAAGTTTCAGCAGAACGCCTGGCCGGCGACGATTCATCTCGGACGACGTCAAAAAGACCATTGTTGTCTGGCAAGCCTACTTAACCGACAAAAGCCTCACGCAGAACAAGATGCGTTCGCTTGACTAATCCAGAGAAATATGCGGACTTTCAAATTAAATAAGTCGCCACTTCCTAGAGTGGCGTCACATCGATAAGCAAAGCGCTGTCAATATTAATGGTCTATGATACAGATCATTAAAGTTCGATGCATTCCTCGTCATATCCGATTGACACAGAAAGACACATGTATTTTGACACACAATCCGATGGTTCCGCGTCCGAAACCCAAAGTTGGACGATGACCCAGACCTAGAATGATACTAGACGGGCCCACATGACCGGAAAAAGGTCGGTTCGATAGGAGGAATGCTGACAATGTTATCATGCTGGCTTACTGTACTTTGTATGTCAGCGGACGCGGTACGCACATATGGCACGGTGGCCGGCGGGTCACCTGCCCCACTGGGGATCACCTCAAAGTGACTTATAGACAATACAAAACGCTCACACCACACCGCGGGTCCGAGTCTCGGGGCCCGACTCCCCGCTGGCCACATACACTATCGGATCGTCCCGCCCAAGTCGGCCAAACCCAAAAGGACGGTGAGTCATTGCATCTCAGTCATAAGGTCACACCATATATCTAAAGTACCCAAATCTTTTTTTGTGCCCGAATTTCAAACCGATAAACGCTCAATCAGTGTCCATTGTCAGCCCTCCCCTGTGGCAGTCAAGGTCCCCGACTGTCCCTCGGCGACGCTGTGGGCGCGTCCGAGCGGCCGCCGCTATGAAGTTGATAAAATAATAATCGCACACGAAAGTGTTCATTATTAAAATTTTGGCATGATGCTGTATGAGTCTGGAATGCGCCCAGGCCCGCCCAGACATTCCGCCACGCTCCATCTTACGGCACCGACCTACATACTAGGACATGCCCACACACTCTAACCGGATGGAACAAAGGTTACCTGCGAACTGGCGGTAACTTACTTAGCCCCGCCATGAGGACAAGGTCATGTGGCGCAGTGTGGGCATAGGGCGAACCGAGTTGCAATGCGCTCCGCAGCTCGTTGTACTGCAGCTTTTTATATCTTCTTGTTTCTGTATCACAGAATCGCCAAGTAAATTATCAGACCACACAATATTACAAAATGCGGAAAGATCGTGGTTATCATACAAAAAATGTGAGCGTGAGGCCGTAATGACTAACGGTTACATGGTCGTGAACTAAATAAGTATCTACTTACCGAAACGCTCTTCGCCCCATAGCCTTGTTCCTGCCGAGCAATGATGCGAACAGACGGAAACGGAAAAACAAAAGCCATCAACAGCTTTCGTCTTTGAGGTGAATAGGTCCGATGGAAGATGAAGTCCGCAGCGTGTGTTCATTTCCGCCGTCGCGACACGACACTTGAGCCTGTGCATGGTACGGCAACGGGGCGCGGCTTATCCAAGCTTCCGTCGCCGTCGCACGCAATTGATAAGCCATCTGAGGAGAGACCTGTGCCAACGGCACGGGTGCGTAGATAGGCGGCTGCATGGATGCCTCGTTGACGGATGCAAGTTTCTCGTCCCGGTCAATGGATGGATAGGGGAGGAGGTATATGCGCTCAAGGGGTGTCATGTTGTCGTCGTCATGCACACACGATGAGTCGCAGCGATGACCCGATACGAGGTGTCTGTAGAAACGCGAGAGTGCAAAGATGAAATGTATCTAGACGCGATGGCGATGAGCAACGATCTCGGTACATGTAGAAAAAAAGGTACATACACGCACGACAGTGCGGAGAAGGAACACTGCCATGAATGCCATCAGACCGCGTTCGAACCACTGCTCGCAATTCTCGAGCGTGAGGCCGAGGTCGATGACATCCCTGAGGAGGTCAGGCTGTCTTGATACTTGTTCGCAGACTTGAGCACGTGTAGCGGGGTCTACGGCTGCAGAAGATGCCAAGACGGCAAAGAGGGTGCAAAAGGCAAAGTCGCCAATGACATAGTTGCGATAAATGCGAACAAACGAGGGTATGCACTGCGAGGGCGGGTGTCACAAGGGCAAGTGGGTAAAGAAAGGAAAGTACCTTGCTGATACCCATGACGCCGAATACGCAGATGGCAGAAGCAGCCGCAAAGTAGGCAGAGAAGAGGCCGCAGATGAGCCTTGCGCCGTCTCTAGAAACGGAGAAGCGCAAGCCCTCCCATTCGCTTCCCGGTTCCCAAGCGAGGGACCTCCATACGCCGACGAGGTAGGCGGCGAGTGCAATGTTGGACACGGCGCCGATGAAGGCGGTTGCGACGGAGGCAGACCTATCGAGAGGGGAATACTTCATGAGCGGGAAAGCGGGGATGGGAGAAGGAGAAGAGGGGGTTGATAAATATTGGAAAATGGACGTGACTAGCGTCGTGGCTGTGTAGAGCTGAGTGAGACGATTAGTACACGACTGACTAAGCAGACAGTCTCGGCCTCCACATCCGGCAGGATCCGAATGCCCTACGTCAGTCCCCATATCCCGGCCCGTCGCACACCCTCCACCAGGGCGTCGACGTTGCCGAGCAGCGTGCCCAGTATCTCCTTCTTTTCTTCCATCGTCCGCAGCCGCTCGTGTCCCATCTCCCACTCCTCCGTCCCCTTCTCACGCCAACGCGGTGTCGAAAAGTCCTCGGACACGTACCCCCGCGATCCGTGCGCCTTCCTCGGACTCTGCGGCTCGTAATCGACTTCCTTCCGCAGCATCATCATCGACCGCGTCGAAAGCGCCCTCGGCGTTTTTTTGCTGCCATCGCGGACAGGGGGTGGCGAACTCGGCGGTGTGTGGGGTTCTGGCACATTCACAGGCATCGAGTACGACTTTTTCACGGGTGATGGCGTTCGGATACTACTCTGGCTCGAGTTCGTCGCCACAGAGAAGGCAGATCTGGATGATGACGACGACGAGCTAGACGAACCAAACGATAAGTTTGATGTACCCGATGCTGGTCGCGCAAATATCTTTTGTCCCGCTAGTCGCGTCGACGCGTGCACCTGAGTCCCCCTCGGCGTGCTTGGGGTCGATTGCGATCCTAGCGACGATCCGCCACTCGTATCGTGCGTAGTCTCGTCCATCAAGTAAAAGTACAGGAATTCAAGGCACTTCATCCTGGGATCCACATGAGCATCGTTCTGTCTCTATTAATTGCGATCCCTCACCTCACTTCCCGTGGCGTCCCTGCTCTCTTCAATAACTTCACGACAGCCTGCACACCGTTGACGTCTTCAAACGTGCGCAGTGCAGCTGACGAGTCAACAAGCACGCAAAGCAAGGTGTCCAGGATAGCAGACGAAAGGTGGGCGATCGAGCCTGTCTTGTCCGACGACTGGTCCGCAATCGAGCTGTCAACGCATAACGGTGTGATCATGGATGTATGCCGCGAGGTCGTCAAGAGCGCTACTAGAATCTATAACGTTGCTCAACACAAGAACAGACATCCATTATGGTACCATACCTCCAAAGAATATCGGCGACCAAGGTATGCTTTACTGGCTGTGTGATGCAAGGCGATACCCTGTATCACCGAGAGCAATTGGTACAACTGGGAGCACATCGCGTTGAGTTCCGTCTCTCGATCTTCTACATCGCTCGGTCAACATCGAGGACACGTCACGTATTGAGCCAACGCACTGTCACTCGATGTCTTGCCAGCCAGCGCCTCTACACGCGACGCTGCCATCTGTACCCAAGAAAATGTCCTCGATGGAACTGAGCTACCACGTTCAACAGAGCTCCTTGGCCGCGAACGCGTGTCTCTTACCGTTGCATTCAAATGTGTCCTGAAGCTCGAGAAAATGACGCATCGTATCATCTTCGACATCGGGTGCACATGCCAATGCGAGTTGCTGCTCCAATACAGCAAGCGCCCGTAATCGACGGTTGGACGACGCGCTTGGGGAGCTGATCTGGTGAGGTACATTTCAGCGTGTCGTTCTCACTGCAAGAAGACGAATAGGATGCGCACGTCGTCGAGGGCATCCTGGATGGTGTCTTTCATGGACATGGTAAGTGATGAAATACAAACTGCCCGGCCAATCCAAAAATAATATCGCGTTGTGTCCACGTGATCATATGATGCGGGAATGCGGGGGGAGCCGCCATACACATAAATCACACCATGTCGTTCCCAGTGCACTATCCAAACTACCACCACCACCATGGCACCCATTCGAACCGTACGTCCGTTTTGTATTGAGCACTCGCTGCGTATTCATAAACAACCGCAGCAATGGACGCGTCTTATTCGTTTCATCGCCACCGAGACATCTCAGGTGCACATTGGCCAGCCCGTCGACCCAAAGCTTGACGGCAAGTCGCTTTATTTTTCGCCCCGTCCTCGCTCATGTTCCCCCAGTCGGTCTCGCTGCATGGAACAAGCAAACCATCAAAGCTTACGAAATCGTCGGCTCGGCACTCGACCCCGCCGCGCAGGTCACCAACACGGTTCTCTCCGTCAAACAACTCCTTGCTCCACTCTCGCGCGAGGAACTCAAGATCGTTCGATGTCTGGGTCTCAACTATTCCGACCATGCCGTGTGTCTTCTTCTTTCTCACTGTTCTCCCACTCACCAGTCGGATTCGCGTAGGCTGAGACGAAGATGGCGATGCCTGCGTGAGTTGCATTCGTTTGTCGGTTCATGGGCTGTGGGAAACGTTTCTGGTGCTTATTCCGCCGCGTTCACTCCAGCGCACCGATTTTGTTCTACAAACCCCTCTCATCCATGATCGGACCCAATGCACCGATTTACGTCCCCAAAGTCGCCCAGCCAGTCGAGGTGCATCTCTCCGACTATGAAGTCGAGTTGACCATCGTCATTGGAAAGACGGCCAAGAACGTGTCCGAGGCAGATGCGCTCGATTACGTCCTTGGGTACACTGGCGCCAACGACGTGCGTGTCTTGGCATATTCCGCGATCTTTTATACCTCTCGATCCGTCCGAGATGTGGCTTTCATTTATTTTGCTGAACAGCTTATTGCGGGGATGTAGGTTTCCTTCCGTAAGCACCAGCTGACGACCACGCAATGGGGCTTTTCCAAGGGATTCGGTGAGTCGGGATACGCTTACTTGGTGTACCACCTGCACGCGTATACACCATACACTCACACTCTTCCCCCCCCCCTCCCC
>JBBPNB010000603.1:0-14835 GCA_038090635.1 Rubroboletus satanas
TTTCCAATCAAATATCTTAGATCAATGCCCCCCCACCCTGGAACTCAAAGTGTGCAACCATCTACCAGCAACCTCGGTCACCAGTTTGAAAGTCCAAAGTGCCCCCGCAATAAGCACTACATGCAACATGTCATCAAAGTCCCTGGCCAAGCCACTTGCCATTGAGCACACACTCAACATTTAGCTCAACTCTTAGACAAGGTACATCAGTGCACTCCCCCCCCACTGGTCGTTTCATCAAACAGTATGGTCAAACTACATGACTCCAAATCCATTGAGCTGGCAAAAACCTATCATCCATTTCCTTTTGACGATGATGGTAACAGCTATGTAATGGTTATCGACTTGGAGAACCATCCAACACCATTGTCTCAGCCTGAAAGCACCATTTCCAACAGTCAGACATGATGTACACTCCCCGATGCAACTGCACAGCACCTCTATCAAGCTTGGCAAACAATTTTGCCCAAATTAATTGAGCCTTACCTACAATATTCTTCCCAAACACTTGGGAAACCCCTCAGCATCTTACCTGGCATCATGTCCTGCTGCAGTCAACTCAAGTGTGAGCAAAAGTCAACACAGATACTGTGTCTGCTATTTGACTGTAAGTAACCCTCTTCTTGCAATACACCATTGGCTTAATTTCATAGATTTTGTCTCACTCAAGGTCATCAGTTGCAAATGTGTAACTCTGCCCCAAGTTCTACTGTATTTCAGCCTATTCCTGACATCACCTAGCAAGCCACATATGGCAGTCTCAGTCGAACTTCTCGGATTTTATTGTGCCCTATTTGAGTGCTCATGTGATGTGATCAACACTCTTGCTTTGGCACTATCTATGCACTATACTTGCCATGGATTCCAGGTAGCCAACATACCAGTAAGTGACTCCCAATGGTGCTACACCTCGCCAACACTTCTCTTTCAGGGACAGATCATTCTTGACCTGTTTTGGCATAGCTTGGGAAGTGCTGTGCAGTGGTATGATGTACTTCTTGTCAAGATCAAGCAATGGATAGAGAATGTGGTTCAACGTTGTCGTGATTGCATGCAAGCATCCTTGCACATAGTATCACTGCAGGACACCAGTGCTCTCCCTTCTGAGCACATCCCTGAGCCGCCTCCATGCCCTGCTTCCATTCTTGTACAGTGTTGTCCAGCATGTTTTGGGAGGACCAAATTTGGAACACATCTAGATGACGGAGGCGATATCCACATTGCGACAAATGGTACTTTTCATCACTGACATTGCCATACTGGGTGATAGCCCTCCTTTTTTTGATCCTTCTTCTTTTCTTTCCAAGGAATAGGTTGATGCTATGGGTAATCACATTGCAAAGGCATGGAAGTGGCCTGCCAAATCGTATCAGCAGATCATTCCAGATGAGGCAATAGACGAGTGCAAATCTTTGTATGAAGCAGCTGATGAACACAAGGAGAAGGCTGCCATGGAGGCTTTTGATGATACCAGTCTCATGGCCCTCATCTGTCGCCATGACATTCCTTTGTTTTTTGCAAATATTGATACTGCTGGCAAGCAACAGAAGTCTCTTTGGCTCTCATCCACCACCTGTTCACCCTTCTTCCTCCACAAGCAACTGTCGTCATTCTTTATGATGTCAGATGTGTTTCGGCATGGACTTTATTCAAAGTAACTGCCAGCAAGCTTTGTTCATGTCTGAGTACTTATAACATCTCTTTCTTGGTATGACATTCTTTCCGCAGCCACCATTCAACAACTTCGCTTCACCACTACAGCAATGCACACCTATGGACACGAATGCACTTGTTAGCTTGTATTCAACCCCCAGCTTGCAGTTGGTCTAGGCCACTCTAATGGAGAAGGCACCAAACGCCTGTGGTCCTGCTTGATCAAATTCATTGGAGTTGAGCATTCATCCTCAGTAAGGTACTAAGTACTCTCTTTTGAATACTTCTGATCATCTGTCATGTGCAGCATCACCACCGGATTTGGATAATCGATAGTCAGGCTGTCGCAGTTGGTTATGAGATGAGAGTTGATCTTGGTGATTGGATCAAATGCTGCCCTCAGCGTGGGGTCCAGGAACAGGGCAAGGCTGCTCGCTAACAAGCTGATGAAAGCAGATGGGAGATCCAGGAGCTTCAAGTACATACAATGGATGTCACAAAGAGCCTCTCAGCTGTCAGTTAGAGCTCATAAATACAATGTTTTGTTTCTCCCCTGCCTCTCTGATCTTTCCATCTACAAATGCTCCCAAGTGTCTCAAGAAATAGCTTGACATGGTCATTTCACTTCAGTCTGACCTCAATGCCACCAATAAGGCTCTGCAGGCTGTGAGAAGTGCAATCAAGAAGGATGCATTGTCACATGAAGCCCTTGACATGCTTTCCAGCCTGAAATGCACATACAAATGCTTGATGTCAAAAGTGGACAGCCTTTATATGTCATTCAACATCCAAGACGAGTTTCCAGAGCTCAATCAAGTCAGCTTTGACTTTGTCAAACTTCTTCTTCTCACTCGCAACTTGAAGATTAATATTTGCAAGTGTGCCATAGGATCTTTCTTTGAATGGGACAGACTTGATCAGGCAGTTGGTGGTACACAGAAGCCTCTCGGTATGTAATGAAGGCATGTATCTATTACAGAACTCATTTTACCTTTCTAGGCATGAAGCTTCATCAGCAAACTCGCAAAGTGATCTTGAAACACAGCCTACCTTACTGAGTGCAATCTGCAAGTTCAACACGTATTGCATGCAGCTCAAGCTGTCATATGACTCAAAGTAGTTAATACAGCTTCCCCATCCTCTTCTGATGAAACTCTCCAAATTATGTGACAACCAGACATTCATGGAGGATGTGTGAATCACCCCATCAACCAACACAGTTCCATCATGGATGGAAGACAAGAGCGTTCATCACAGGATCTGCAGCATGCTCAAAGCTGACTGATGTACTGAGGAACAGTGCCATCTCAGCATTGAAGCCAACAATCTTTGGCGCTGGTATGGTGAGGAGCTTGCAGCCATCGAGCTCGCATTGCATACACCTAGCAGTAAGTGACCTTGAATACTATTCAATGAATCATGCTAACTACCACCAGATGAGATGTTTTCATTGTTACTTGGCCAACGACACAGTCATCTGCTTTCTCTGAAGCCATGATGGGCTAACCTGCTTGCATCTCTGTTGTGGTCTGAAGTCACACTGAAGAAGCCCTTTCCTTGGCAACAACCCTCGCTGGTGATACAACTCCCATCTGCCTAACATGGGTTACACCAAGCACTGTTGAGACTCTTTCTGTCAATCCAGAAGTCCAAGAGCTTGTGCACATGCCACTGGAACCATTTTCAGAGGAAGACATCAATGCTCTGCAAGTTGCTGATTACCGCACTGAAGAAGCCGTGGAACCAGATCTGGCACTTGAGGACAATATTGCTCCAATGCCGGTCAGGATCATATGGGAACTACCACCAGTGAGTCAGATCACTTTGATGTTGAATGCAGCAAATATGATCTACAGTATCTAGAACCTCTCCATTGACCACACACCGGTATCATGGAGGCACCATGACCATTCTTTGCCACTTGTCTGAAAGTTGCATCCACCACAGGATGGCTTCCCTCAACTCACCTTTGAAGTGGACGACATCTGGCTTCTTGAATCATCCACAGCCTGTCTGATTGACATATGTATCAATGGCTGCATTCTGTTGTTAATCATGGACACCCAGTCATTCAACAGGGATCAGTTTGCGATCTTTTCCACATATGATCTACACTGAATTCAGTACAATGTCTCCGACCATCTCCTCTGGCAGACGATGAAACATATCCAATTCTGGAGGAAGAGCACCTGGATTATCCCTATTCATCAGTTGGGTGATGGTGAACATTGGGTTATGTGTGTGGCACAGATTATGGGCAAGGAACTCATGCTTTTCGATAGCTTGGGTGAGCTGTGCCCCTGGCATACCAATGTTCAGGTGAGTCCAACAGTGGATTCCCTTCACTCTGGCTGACATGATCCAAGGAAATCATGACCTTAATCTCTCACCTTCAAGCCATTTCCATCCAACATGGCATCAAATTCAATCCAGATGTGAATACTGAATGGATCGCTCATCCCATCACCATGAGCTTAGTGTTATCTATCTCCATTCCTAGTTCCTCACGGTATGTTAGGTGCTGTTGTGGGAGCAATGCGTGCAGAAGTTCAATAGCCAAAGCCAACCACTATGGGGACCAGACTAAGTCGCAGGCTAACACTAGAGCCTGGCAAGGGGTGAGAGAAGGAAGCTGATAGAGTTGCCTTAATATCAAGGGTGATCTTCGAGGAGTGAAGATCCCACTGTAGATACAAGTGGACTAAATTAAGGGAATAGATCATAGGGTTCAGGCGCTTATATAGTGTGCTTCTATGGGCAGTGCTTCCAGAACAGGAAGCACTGGAATCCTATTGTTCACCTGAACCGTCTATTGACTCCATCTATTGGCTCCTAATGCCTCCATGATTGGGAACAATAGTTGGTGGCAATCAGGATCTGATCAGTGCTAATAGTCAGCGCCTATCTGGAATCCATAGTTGGCACCTGTTCAGGATCTGTAATACTCAGGGACAAGGCAGGGATGAGGCAGTCCCAAGACAAATGGGGAGTGTACACAATCTCAGATCATGTCGCAATGTGCTGGGTCATGTGTGATGAATGGTCATGTGCCAGGGAATAAGCAGGTCACATGATCACAAAGTCATGTGCCATCGGGGTGAGCGAAGTGAAGTGAAGGAATAGGGAAAATGGTAAGGAGAAAAGGGGTTTTCATAACAGGTGCAAGCCATGCAGACAAACAGGTATGACTGTGTGGTTTGGGTTCTTGCTGTAATGGCAGCAGTTCTACAAGGCTTCAACATGAGTGGCCTATGTGAGAAGAACATGACCAATTTTAGATACTCCTTATATAGCATGATTATGTCCTTGTAAATACAAGAAGTATCATTGCTCCATATCATATGGATTCTTTCCCACACGCAGCTCCCCAATCTCCTTTTACCATGAATAGATGAGATACACTCACCACTGCAAAAGGCACTCTGCCATGTCACAGTGCCTCCTTGCAGTATACATATCAACAGTCTTGCTCAGAGTTTCCCAGCGTTCCAAGTGATTGATAATATTCTGTGTAAGATCACCAGCAACATTCCGAGCATTCCCTGCATGATATCTCTGAGCCCGTTGCCTGAACACATGATTCTCTAGGTGCATCCGACGTCTCAACATGACATCTCTGAGGTTTCTTGTAAAACGAGCCTCGGTATCATTGTCAGGAGGCACTGGTTGCTGGTATGGTGAATTGTTCTCCAACAGCATGACTTCTGAGTAATCCAAGGTGTCAGCCCTGTGCAGCCCCCCACAGAATAAGTTGGAGTCAGACATTGGCAGCTTAGCCAACTTGACCAGGTTGTCAGGGAGTGCGAAGAGTGATTCAGATCCAGATGATGTTAGTCGGAGGGGTTTGTTGCCCCACATCTTCACATAAGCACATCGATTCTAAGCAGAGCGTGATCCATGGCCTCTATAGAACATTCAATACTCACATGTCAGTAATGGTTAATTAAACTATGAGAATCAAGACATACTTGACTGATGTAGCATAGGCCTTTCGTTGTGCCAGATGAGCCAAATCTTTGTCTGAAGCAGTGAGATATTTCGCTCTGTGTCCCATGGAAAGGCTAAAGCAACTTCCAGCTGTATTGAGATGCTAGTACTTACTAGTAATCTAAGTTGCACAATATGCTAAACAATGTTTTGGACAGCAGTTTACAACATTTTTACAACTGTAACTACTTGGAACAGGTGATAATTCACCTAGTGTACTTTATCCAAGCCTTTGGACTTCCTTATGACTGCCAAACGATGCAGACATTGTGCATTTGTCCTTTCAGTGGGACCATTATTCATGATCTGATTGGCTACCAGCCATAAGAGTAACTGGCTTCATTATTATGCTCTCACCCATGTGCAGGCCTCATTGCAAGACACCGACTACAAAACCAGGCTCTCAGTGAACCTCCCGACGTATCCAGCACTCACTAGTGATCCACATGTCAATCTTCCTCCAATTGAGTGAGTAACAATTCACAACCCTTCTGAATTCACTTCCTAATCTTTCATTGTGCATCCATCAGTGCCGGCCAAATCTGAGCTACCATGGTGGAATGGTTGCCATTGCCTCCACATACTTCAAGTATCTGTACAAATAAGTTGGGTCTTGATGTCGCTTGCGCTATTGGAAACCTCATCGCTCTATGCTGCAACCTCTGCTAGCATTCGCTCCTGCACTCCACCCATTTACTCAGACATTTGGAAGTGGGTGAGTGAATATTTTATGAAGTAGGTTGTACTGAATTCTACATAGAGATGAACAATGGAAAATTCCAGCTGGAGCAGATTGGCAGAGGACACCCCAGTCCCAGCCCAGTTGTTCAGATCCCTACTAGACTTCATTGAGTGGTCAGAGCAACACTGCATGCTGGTAGAGCAGTCCACCATGCTAATGAATGACATGCCCAAATGCAATCACCTTTAGGGAGCCATTCCCCTGACAATTCACTCGGCACTATTGGATGAGCTATCCCTGCTGGCAATGCATCTGCACATCCAGCTTCTTGTGCTCCCTCCCCTCTCCCTTCAGATCTCAATTCTACCATTCCCTCCTCATGTGCAGGCTCTGTTGCCTGTGGAGTGCCAGCCTCGGACATGCTTCATTCCACCCCTTGGGAGCCCACTCCATCCCCTCCTGTTGTCACCAATTGATCTAACTCATGCATAGGCTCTGTCACCCATAAAGTACCAGATTTGGATGCTCTTTGGGAGCCCTCCCCCTACCCTTCTGTTGTCACCCATCAATACTCTATTGCTCCCTCTTTGCATGCAGGCTCTGTCACCTGTGGAGTGTCAGACTCAACACTTCTGAAAGCACCCAGGGAGGTTCCTGGATCCTCAGGTACATCATATTGACCTTTAGTTGCCCGTGTTACCTGCGAACCATCTCCAAATTCTCTTCCTTTGCGGCAAAATTCAGTCCCTCCACACCAGCCAGGCTGCACACACCCTCAACACCTCCCTTACGACCTCCCTTCACTATTCCAGGCCAACACTTCACTCTGTGCGATGAGCAGACCAGTACTACAAGTCAGCCTGTGAACAAAGGGACTCCAATCACTGTCCAATCCATTGTAAAAGTCATTCCCCCCACCCCCACTGTGATAGCATGACCTGCTTCCAATGCCCATTCCTTTCCCAAACATCCACTCCCTGACTTGCCGAATGACCCTCCAGTGGTATTTGAATCTCATCTCGGTAATCTTGGCCATGCCAGCGATTCTGAGTCAGAGAACTCATCCAACAGGCCTCCTCCCTCCACTCCTACTTGTGAGCAATGATCTGCTCAAGCTAACAAATTTTTGAAGGAGGGGTATGGAGAGCTCGAGGTCATACTCAAATGGATAGCTTCACAGACTAACATGACTCTCACTCAGGTTGCTGAGACTTGGCATAAAAATGCTGGCTGCGTCATCAACATCCCAAATCACTGGAACATGTATCAGACATACTTCAAGGCAAATGAGGAAGAGAAACACTCTCACCTTGGCACTCCAGTGCCAGGACTAGGTATGTTATTACTCTACACAAGCAGTTTTGACATGATTAACCCTACTCAAGCCACGCCTACCCTCATTAGTCAGTGCTATAAGCGATTCATTGACAAAGAAAATGAAAATTGGAAAGAAATCCTTGAGACATTCAAACTCATGGAGTTGACGAAGTGTCATGAGCACACACTATCACAACACAACCATACCTTCAACACCATCCACCGCAAGCTCTGCCACATTGTAGGTAACCTCTTTTGTTATTTCTGACATTTACTAATAGTTCTCCAGGTGGATACTGCTGCTGCAAAGCATGGCTTCCAAGTGGTCCTTCTCATGTGTGGCAACATCATGAATAAAGATACTTTGTTAGGCTATGCCCACACAACCACCGGTGCTATCAAGGTATGTACCTGGCACCAGGTGGCCCGGGTGAGAAGGGTGGGAAGGGCTGCATAAAGGTGGAAGAGTCGAACGAGGTGGACAAGGGTGTTGTCGGTATAGTAGAATGGTGTTATGACGCTACCAGTTCTCCTAGTAATAATACCAAGAGTTGATAGTTCGATAAAGACCAAGCAGTAGGCACTTCTAAGTAGCCTAAAGTCTTATAGATTCGTGGAAGGGGAACACCAGGAGATACATGGTATTCACGTAGAACTAGCTGAGGTGCTAGGTTCTATGGCTGGGTCCTAATATACTGGTACAGAGGTGTTATGAGGCCAGAGGATCCCATAAGGGGAACTGTCTGGAGACTGGTTGACACGAGGTAAAGGGGAGGCATACTACGATAACAGAGGAATCTGGATGAGGGATAATGGTGCCGGTCCTCGTGTAGAACATGAGGTGAAACGAGGACCGGAGTAGTGGTATATCATATGGAGGTAATATGGAACGAGTCATCAGTCCGAAGCATCGCTGCACTGGCTGCTTATGGTAATCAGAAGGGGAAAGACGGTAAAGTATAGGTGGGAGTAGGAGGAAACGAAAACGGGTAATATTCGTAAGGCGACCGTTGGGTTATAACAATAGCTCCCCCATATGGGAAAAGCATCCTGCTTCCTACAAACTCACCATAAGTCTCAATCTCGGTCAGGACCAGATTGATCCCTGGTATTGACCTCGTAATTGTAGGCGTCGGTGGCGTCCCATTCTTCCCAACCCCCTCCGGGTTGGTGCCTGACCACTTGTGGGCAGCGGCCAATGAGGTGTCCGCGGCGACCACAGGAAGAGCATCGTCGCTGGGGGCAGCGGAGGATGGAGTGCCCAGGTGCGAGTTGGTTGCAGAAGGGGCAGCAGGTGATTGGACAGGCGGAACGAATATGTCCTTCGTTTCCACAACCGAAACAGAGGATAGGAGTGCCGGAGGAGGGAGCACAGTTTTTGTTGGTGTGGGGAGGGGAACGATCTCGGTGGGAAATGGAGATAGGGGAGATAGTCTGAGCCCGCTCCATCGCTCCTCTGATGATGGCATTGGATTGGAGGAAGCGGTTTCGTCGATGAAGGGTACGTTGATGTGTAGGAGGTGCTGCAGCTTCTTCTGCAGGGCGAGCAAATTGATGGGTCGGTAAAGACATGGGGGCGGACGAATAGGAGGAATTGGAGCGGAAGGAGAGGGGGGATCGAGGGGGTAGGTTGCTGTTGGGAGTGGTGGGTCAGCGAGGGGTGGAGGGTTCGCTAGGTTGAGGTTGAGAGGGAGGTGGAGTGGAAGATGGGGAGTTGATTGGTGAGGTGGAGAAGGGAGTAGAAGGTTGTGGATGGGTGGCAAAGGATTCTTGGGTGGTCTCGAAGTCTTGGCTGGTGGTGGAGAAGCGAGGGGGGATAGAAAGGGGAGTGGGGGAATAGGGGGGCAGTATCAGGGAGGATTCCCCAGGGCTTGAGCGCGGGTAGACCTGAGGATTGGGGAAGACCATCGTCGCTTCATTGAGATAGGCAATCCGCTCCACTTGGGAAGCCACCAGGAGAAGGGGTTGGATGATGTGCGAGATTTGTTCAGAGGGAATACAATTGACGATCCAACAGAACCCTGCGTAATATAACAGGTCCAGCACTTCGTTGCGCAAGGCGGAGAGGGATTCTGATAGAGAGGAGTCATATCGTCTTGACCCGTATCGGTTGTCATTCTGATTGAAGAATATCTGGTGCAGGTAGGTCCTTCAGTAGGCGTTGATGAGGCAGGTAAGAACGATGGAGGCATGAAGAGGGCGATGAGTGGTGAGGAATTTGTCGAAGGCCAGGGATTGGAGGACTGGAATAAATACTAGACGTCGGACGACAAATCCGAATCGGTGGATGGCGATGGGAGGAACTTCCAGGACTGACATAGGAGGGTAAGGAGGGTTAGGAAGAGTGATGGCCATTAGTAGTGGAAGGGGCAGAAAGATCTTTCTCGTTGACAGAACCAGGAATGGATGCAGAAATGTCAAAGGGTTTTGGTAAGAGAGTGGGAGGTGTCGAAGGCAAAGGTTCGTCGCAGGAAGGCAAGTTGGGCTGGGGTATAGCCTAGGGCTGAGGGGATATCGACAGGGCGGAGAACATCTGGGAGGGTAGGGATCATGGGTTAGTCCAGACAGTGTTCACGCTTATATGCGTTGAGGGTCTCGACGGAATTAGCAAGGTTTGATTGGGATTCTCAGGTGGCTTCAGATAACGGATATCCCTTCCATGCCACTAGATAGCAGCGTCAATGTGCGGTGGCCTTGTGACTGACGATGTGGCTAATTTCGTATTCCTCTTCGGTGGAGGTTAGATCAGGTGGGGGACAGGGGAAGTTGGGGCTGTGTTTGTCGGTTTCAGTGT
Organism: Rubroboletus satanas; assembly: GCA_038090635.1. Classification (NCBI taxonomy): domain Eukaryota; kingdom Fungi; phylum Basidiomycota; class Agaricomycetes; order Boletales; family Boletaceae; genus Rubroboletus; species Rubroboletus satanas. Next base: position 10,434 of record JBBPNB010000603.1, read on the forward strand.
ATGGGGTCAGTAGTGAAGTGTGGAAGACCAGGTGGATTTTCCAGGAGGGCGGTAAGTTCAGTTGGTAAGCCAGGGCAGAGATTACTTTGTTGATGGCAAAGGGGCCATGTCGTTTGGGGGATAACTTTTGATTGGCAGATAAGGGAAGGTTTGTGGCTTCTAGCCATACTAGCTGACCAGTCTGGAATGGAACAAATTTGTGATGTCCCCTGTTAGCCATAACGTTCTGGGAAAGACTAAGGGCTGATTTGGCCTCTTCATGAGCAGAGGAGAGTTCGGCTAATTGATCGGCCAGGTGGGGAATGAAGGTCGGTCCGATTTTTGGGTAGGCTCTGGGATGATAGCCCATCATGAGAAAGAAGGGGGATTGTTTGGTGGTGGAATGCACCATTGAGTTATGGTGAAATTCTGCCATTGGGAGGAGATCTGGCCAGGACTGTGGTTTTTCTTGGCAAAAGAGACGTAGGTAGGTTTCAAGCTCCTGGTTGACTCGTTCGGTTTCTCCATCAGTTTGGGGATGGTATGTGGTGGAAAGAGTGACGTCATAGTATAATAAGCGAGAGAGTTCGAGGGCAAAAGTCAAAGCGAATTGAGGACCTCGGTCGGATATGACCCAGTCATGGAGGCCGAAGCGGGGAAATACGTGTTGATAAAATAGTTGGGTGACGTCGGCGGCCGAGACACTTTTGGAACGGGGAATGAAAATCACCCCCCGGGTAAGGCTGTGGTCCACCACGACCAGAACTGAATCCAGAGAGCCAACGAGGGGAAGACCGGAGATAAGGTCCATGGTGAGGTGTTGGAAGGGCTGGGTGGCAGTGGTGGGAACGGGAGAGAGGGGGGGGCAAGTGGGGTGGGTGTTGACCTTGTGCTGTTGGCAGGGAGCACAGCCCGCAATGAAATGGCAGACAAAGGTGGACATACTGGGCCACCAATAGTCACGGGACAGGAGAGCCAGGGTACAGGCCACGCCAGCATGTCCCCCATGAGGGGCATTGTGGACGGAAGAGACAAGGGTAGACCGACAGGACTCAGGAATGTAGAGACGGCCCTGGGAAGTGAGATGAGAGCCATCGAAGGACCAATCATCAGGACGAGTGCAAGGGAACAGACTAGTGCCCAGGGACATGGCCGTGAGTGCGGAAGCGACCAGGGGGTCAGAGTGGGAAGAGGAGGCAATCTTATCAACGATGGCAAGATCCAGAGAGCGAGCAAAAATGGAGTCAGGGAGAAGCTGGAGGGTGGCGTTATCGCCGGACGTGTTGATGACGTGGTGACGAGAGAGGCCATCGGCAGGGCCCATTTGGGAGCCAGGGACATGGGAGAATGTAAGGTCGTAGTCCTGGAGGAACATTTGCCAGCAGGCGTGGCGATGGGAGAGTTTACGAGGTTGTTTGAAGTACAAGAGGTTCTTGTGATCGGTGAGAATAGAGACCGGAAGACCAGTACCTCGAAGGTAATGGCGCCACTCCTGTAGAGCGAGGATGACAGCGAGAAGTTCCCAATTGTAGATGTCGTAGTTCCGCTCGGCCTGGCTGAAGGATTTGGAGATATACTGTAGGAGCAAGGGTGGAGGTCACCATTGCCATCTTTTTGCATGAGTACGCCCCTGGCTGCAGACAGGGAGGCATCAGTCATGACAAAGAAAGGGTGGGAGAGATCCGGAGTGCGAAGGACCGGTTGATGGAGGAAGGCATTCTTGAGGGTACAGAAGGCCTGCTCATGGTCGGTGCCCCACTGCCACAGGGCACCCTTCCAGGTGAGATCGTGAAGGGGGCGAGTGATGTCGGAGAATGCCGGGATAAATTTGTGATAAAAGTTGCAAAAGCCCAAGAAGGAGCGCAGGGTGGAGACGTTGGTGGGGGGTTTCCAATCCTCAATGGCTGAGAGTTTGGTGGGGTCCATCTTGATGCGGTCGTGAGTGACCACCAGTCCCAAATAATCGACTTCAGGGAGATCAAAGTGGCACTTCTCAGGCTTCAAGTAGAGGTGCTGCTCGCGAAACCACTGAAGGACCTTCAGGGTACGCTCGTGATGGATGGTAGGGTTGGAAGAATGGATTAGTACGTCGTCCATATAGACGACAAGCCATCCTTCAGCAATGAAATCCACGAAGGCGTCATTCATGTAGGCCTGGAAGGTGGCAGGGGAGTTGCACAGGCCGAAAAACATGACAGTTGGTTCGAACAGCCCAAAGGGGGTAACGAAGGCGGCCTTCCAACGGTCTTCTGGTTTAATTAAGATGTTATTATAGCTCCAGTGGACATCGAGCTTAGTAAAGATGGAGGACCCCTTCAGCTGATCCAGGAGATCGTTGATTTGAGGAAGGGGATAAGCGTTTTTCACCGTGTGAGAGTTGACATAGCGGTAGTCCTGGCAAGGTCGCAGTTTTCTGTCCTTCTTCTGGACAAAGAAAAAGGGGGCTGCCTGGGGGGATTTCGACGGTTTAATTTTGCCATTGGCCAGATTTTCTTGGACAAATGTTCGGCAGGCAGCTAGCTCCTCGGGATTCAATGAGTAGTTGGAGACCCACTTTGGGACGAAACTAGGGAGGAGTTGGATCCTGTGATCAAAGGGGCAAGAGGGGGGAAGAGTCGTGCTTTCTTCATTGATGAAGACATCGTGAAAACCTTGATACCGTTGGGAAATACTGGTAGAGCGATTCACGGCTTCTTGCGCCAGCGTAGTAGAGATAGTGACCTTCCATACCCGTTCGGGTAGGCGGGAGAACCGATCCAGGAGAAGGCAGGCCAGGTGGTTGTCGACATCGTGGTTGAGATAGCGGAGGAGATATCGTTGGCCTAATGTCTCGAGTCCGTTTCGCTTGCGTGGTGAAGGTGAGGGATTGACCGAAACGGAGCGAGTAGTCCAGTTGATGCAGGGATTTCGTTCAGCGAGCCAGGACATTCCAAGAATAACATTCTGATGTTTTCCGCTGGATAGGACGAGGAAGTCACGATCTTCTTCGTCATTGTTGATCCAGATGTGGAGGCAAGTTTTGAACTTAATATGCCCCATTTTATTCTCAGTACCATCTGCATTGTATGCAATGTGAGGTTGTGATAATCTAGTTAGTGGAAGATGATGTCAACGAGCAAAGGAATAGTTGATGAAGCATGCAGTGGCCCTGCAGTCAATCAAGGCGGGAGTGGATACAACGTTTTTGCTGCCCAAGGGAGTGAGGGAAAGGGGAATGAATATTGATTTCTCACTCTTTGGTACAATTACAGTGGGCAGAGATGGAGAGCTCGACATTGTTCTGAGTCTCTGTTTCAAAAATCCGAGTCCACTACCACCTGGTTGACTTGTTCCTCTATTCCAGACTCAGTGTGGGGTTCCTCAGCATCTTCATCATAGCAGGTTTTGAGGACACGTAATATTTCCTTTCAATCAGTGGTGGGTCCCATCTTTGAGATATAGGCGTCGAGATCATCAGATGCGTCTGGGATAGTTTGGACCGTACGGGCTTTCTCGGGCAGGGAAGGGGTTTTTGGCTTATAGGCCGGATGGCCAGGGTGATTTTGGCTGGAACATCCCACTTTATGACAGATGTAGCATCTTTGCTCACGATTGTGGCAAGCACGCTCAGGTCCAGTCAAGCGGATTCAGTCGATGTCCATAGTGTTAGGGTCTTTTCGGGGAGAGTGGTACGACCCCTTTTTGAGGTCACAAAGCATTTCGTAGTTCTGTACTTGGTTGGACGCTGCCGTTTGCCATCCCTGGAGGGTAGTTGGTGTGGTTCCGACTGCGAGGTGAGAGGCGAGTTCGTAAGGAAGTCCTGCTACATAGTAGTCACATAGGACTGCCGTTTGGCTGATACCGGAGAGCCCGGATAGGAGGGAAAACTTGATATTGTAGTTCTTCAAGGCCTCAGGGGAGATCGAGCCCATTCTGATTGCCTTCAGACGTTGACAAGCATCCTTTGCTTCGTCTTTGGAGGAGAAAGTGGCGATGAATTCATTTTCGAAAGTTTCCCACTTTTGATAGGTAGCTGCATCTTTGGCAAGTTTATTATAATATTCTTCGGCAAAGATCTTCCCCTGTCCTTCACTCATTCTAGCAAGGGCGATGGCGACCGCCTCCCCGGGCGTCGGCTTGGCCAACTTGATCTGGTTGTAGGCTTTCATCACCTTGAGCCGCCAATTGGCATCCTCGATTTTTCCCGAAAAGTCTTTGGGAAGAGCTTCTTTTCCCATATCGTCGGATGTGTCTGAGTCGTAGTTGTCGTCGAAATCTGGTCCGGGTAGGTGGATGTCGGGTTGAGAAGGAGATGGTGGTCTAATGGATCGGGTAGGATTAAAGGTGGATGAGGGACCTGGTTGTCTGGTAGGAGTTGGGGAAGGGGAGACGAAGTGTTCGTCGGAGGAATCCGACGGCGGGGCGATGACTCAAGAACGGCGGG
>JBBPNB010000604.1:0-14814 GCA_038090635.1 Rubroboletus satanas
GTACTCGGCTTCATCGTCGTCCAAGTCAGATGAAACACCCTGCAACGCAAACACCTCCTCCTCGTCTGCGTCCTCATTCACGTTGTCCCCATCATCAAGCAGAATCTTATCCCTCGATGCATGAACTGCCACAGGTCCAAAACGACGCCGTCAAACACGATGATTCCAAACATGCATGTATTCATATTTCAGTAAAAGAAAAAAAAAAAAAGACAAACAAATACGAAGTACGCACATTGATCCTCCTCGTCTAGCTCGATGTCGGCAAGCGTGTCCCATCGTTTGAGTTGGCTGTGTTTTCTGTCGACCGGACGGGGCTTGGAATGGGACTTGGCTCTTTGGGAGGGGCGGCGGCGAGGCATAGGACAGCGTCACGAAAGACAACACGTACGATTACGTAAAAACCATCAAAAACTTTAGTGTGAGGTCACCGGACCGCACATCTAGTACTCGCACTCATGTCGACCGACGTGCTGGACAAGGGAAAACGGAAGGCGGTAGAGGCGCTCGAGAGAGACTTTGTTACGCTCGAACAGGACAGCGATGCTCGTTCGTCAACCTCGTTGTCTGACTCCGTCTCCGACTCTGGCTCAGATTCGGACTCGAATTCGTCGACATCGACAAACAGCACGTCTGATTCTGATTCTGACGCAGAAGAGGAGGTCACGCCGGAATACCTTCAATCGTTGCTCGACAATGCAAGACGGAATGCACGCGAAGAGGCTCGGAGGGTGAAAATGTTGCAGGAAGAAAAAGAGACGGGTGAGTTTGGAGAGGAAGACATCATCAAGATTGGCGATGGGGAGAAGGAAAAGGAGGAAAAGTACGTGTGAGGGGGTTGTCATTGCGGTTGTGTCTGACTCGTGATGGGTCCGAACCACAGACCACTGCCACCTCTCAATCCTGGCGTACTCCCTCCGCCGTATTTTGAGTTTGGCAAGGCTCGCCATCAAGCACCGACCTCGGTGCGAGATCCAGACGTCGCGCACGCAGAGGTTGCGTCCGCTTCAGCGTCTGTGCCAGCACCACCCGAAGACCCAAACGCAGATTGGAAACAGCTGACGGGGAAGCAGAGAAAGGCGGTACGACATATCTGCTGTCTAACCGAGATCACTCTCAATACTTGAATACAGTTGAAGAACAAAACGACCGGGCCAGGCTGGTTCGACCTCCCAGCGCCGGCGGAAGCAGACTTGCCCCGATTATATCGTGAAGTCGAAGCACTCCGCCTACGGAATCAGCTAGACCCCAAACGATTCTACCGGAAAGACGATGGTGAGAGAAAAGGCATCAAAGGCCTGCCAAAACACTTTGCGGTACGTTTTCGAATTTCTCGTCCGTCCGACTGACTTCCATTTCTGTCAGATTGGGACGATCCTCCCGACTACCACGCCTTTCGGGACCGCAAGCACCGACAATCTTCCACGTGCACATCGGAAACGGACTTTGGTGGACGAGCTCGTCGACGATGCAGAAGCGCGGAGATATGCGAAAAAGAAGTTCGATGAGTTGCAAGGTGTCAGAGGCGCGAAAGGGAAGAAGACGGTTCATAAAAAGAATGACCTTCGCAAACCAAAGTGGTAGTACGATGCACTCGATTCTGCTGATCAATCTACGCCACCTATCTCTGGGAGGCAGGGTACTGAAAGTCTCCTCCCGTTGTAGCTGCCTATCGCCCCTGTAACGGCAGACTCCTTCAGTGGAGAAGACAAGCCACCCCAGGCGAGCGCGTTTAACGGATGGTTCTCTGAGGTAATACCGGACAGGTGCAGCCCGGTGTATAAATTCGCAAATTCTGCTCTTCACCCCTTCTCCGATCACACTCACTTGAAGACGCCGTTCTGCACGATCGACCATGCTGAAACAAGATTCGGGTGCAGGCTGCATGCTAAACGCCCGCCGCCCTCCTCAAATTCTCGCCCATCCCCCATACGATGATCCGTGATTGCATTGGTAATCCTAGAAAATTTCCACCACCGTTGGTACCTTGAGTGACCCTCGCGTACCTTTAGGACGAGTTTGGCTTTGTGCATCCATGGGGTACCCTTTCGGGACGGAAACCGAAGCCTTCAAACCCACGCGAACGTGGCCCTGAATGGGTGGGGCTCGTGGGGGTAATGCGGAACAAGTAGAACTGTCCAAAATCTCAATGGTGCCGAGCATTTCCGTTCGGATGCTCATCAATACAATTACTTATGCATATTGAACATCGTCCGGAATACCCGCTTTGGGGATCTGGGGCATGGGGTATGTGGACTGGAAACGGGGTGGCATGAAGTTATTTACGCCACTGATGCAAGGGTGCGCGATATATGTTCCGATGTCCTACAGAACTGTCATTGACATACAAGATGATGGTGTGTGACTTGTCCAGATTCGCGTTACTCGAACAGAGGCGCGCTCAAAATCTATGCCTGACCACGATGCTTCGGAAAAGCAAAATTTAATCTTCATGGAACACCTTTCTCGAGTTCAAAGTTGTAGTGGCAAGAACGGGTTTTATGCGCGACGAAGGACGAGAGAGAACGACGTCGCATCAGCTCGTTTACAGTTGACAGTGTGCAGACACCCAGGATCTCTGTCGCCTGTGGGTCCAGATCAATAACTGCGGACGACAGAGGATGACTGTAACGTCGCATCAGCTCGTTTACCGTTTGACAGCGCAGACACCATAACACCCGAGATGTCTTCCACGTAGGCCAGGAGGCACAGGGCAATGATACTGCTCGAACTGAGACTTGGATCTGAAAACAAGTACAGCACTTTATTCAATGCAGTGGAGATAAAGGACAGTTCAAAGTCAATCAAGGTTTGACGGTGTGCTTGCACGGTTATTACATTCGCGTAGAAAACGTATCGTGTTATCGGTCGGTGTAACAAGATTGTCGCGTGTGCTGTCCACGGGGGACAAATCGCTCACATCATCGTACTCGACGTGTATGGAGTGAGAACAGGGGGCAAGACTCTCGGTATCATCGTCCTCGTCGCCGTTCATACTTTCACCACTACGTCCCCGTTAGAATTCCGTCTCTGCTAGAGCCCAACCCGAGGACCATGTGGATGATTGCCGTGGTGTCTCGATCCAATGCCTCCAAGATCACATCGTCTTTTTCGAAATTCTCAACGACGATATCCGAATAGACACCCTTGATCTCCAAGACAAGTTGGGATTGCGCGTCCGCCAGAGCACCATCCTTCTCTCCTGAGAGAGTAGAGAGAGCAGCCCGGTTGAAAAGCCGCATGAAGGCCACTCGGAGATGATCTAGAGCACCGAGGCGAAGGCAGAAGGAATAAAGTTCTTTGAGACCCCCATGATGTGTTTGACGGATGGAATCCACCATATGCGCTTCTATCAGCTGGGAATACGCAATGATAAAGATATCCCTGAGGACCGTCTGAAGCTTGGCGTAGCTCTCCTTCGTTGGCAGCACAGTCACGAATCCTTCTTCAGCATCGAGCCACCTCCCTACCACCGGTACGTAACCCTGCACACCTCCAAGGACGAGACCTGCTGCTTCCCGCCGATAATACTCGGTCGATTCATGTAAGAAGACGTTCTCAAAAACGTCCTGGTATACATCTGAGGTAGTTAGTTCGCCATGCTCACCTGCGCGACTGATTGTGGCTAAAGAGGCGAGGACAGACTTCAAAAAATCCAGGCCGACAGCCTTTCCTGCACGATGAGACGAGACGAGATCCAGGAGCGCTTTTGACAGTCTTTGGTCAGGATGTTGAAGGCCATCCACTAGTATGGTTTTCCAATGTATGGCGGTGAGCTGCGTGTGCTCCATGAGGGAAAAATAGACGAGAGCAAAGGCTACGTACGGCTTCTACGGTGTAGATGTCGTGTCTCTTGGCCACCACACCTTTAACCCAAAATCGTGTCAGATATGCACAGTCGTGATCGAGCATTCGCGCCATCACAAGGTGATTTCTCCATTGAGCTGAATAATATTCTAACAGCATCTCTCCGTGGAGCTCAGATGCAGCCTTGGCAATGGCTCAGGTATTCAACCGCGATCGAAATATGATAGTGCTTACATTCAAGATGTTCGTGAGGTGAGATTTCAGCTTATTAGAGAGTGTGCAGTATATACGACCGGATAGGACATGCTGGTTTGCTGCGTGGAGGTCTGAAGAAGTGGCGATCAATAACTGAAACGTCACCTACGAGTAAGCCGCAGTTCAGCCAACCCTGGAACATCGATATCTTCCCCTGCCAGTGATGTGGTCATGTAGTCGAACACAGCAGTATAGAGTGTAACATGGAAGCTGCTAGGTAGGAGCTTTGGATCTGTGTGCGCAATGAGAGCATCCAGGCTATGTTCTAGAGTTGCCCAAATCTCTGGTGTCAACCTCATCGCTGGCGCTGCGGACTCATTGACGCCAGGGAATGGAAGAAATTGTAGTGGGATCACGTGAGCCCTTCTACCAAGTGTGGTCAAAGTCAAAGTGTATGCCTCTATACCAACCCAAAATGCTCGGCCAGGTTTCACATTGTGCGAAACGAGCGAACAGACAGCTCGTCGCACCAATTCTTCTACGGAAAAACCATGGCCAGGCCACCCCAGGCAGTTCGCAGTCGTCGGGTCGGACCGCCTCATTTGGCTTCAAGACAGTCCCGGAAGAGTCCAAGGAATCCCTCGTGAAAGGCGTCTTCGATAGTGTGGCGTCCAAATACGACCTGATGAACGACGCCTCATCTCTGGGTGTACACAGGCTGTGGAAAGACACCTTTGTTTCTACCTTGAGACCTGGTCGCAAAGGTCCAATTCGTTGCATCGATGTCGCTGGGGGGACGGGAGACATTGCACTTCGTATCCTCGATCACGCGCGAGAAGAGTATGCTGACAGAGAAACCACCGTCGAAATTGTCGATATCAACGCACAAATGCTCAGCGAAGGTTTCAAGAGATACAAGAAGACAATGTATCACAATAGTGAGTGTCCGTCGGAGTCCTCCCGAGACATTACTGAGGGGTGCGAAGCACCGCAGGTGTCATTCCATGAGGCCAACGCACAGGAGCTTCCTTCATCACAGTTCAAAAACAATGCGTACGATTTGTACACGATCGCGTTCGGTATCCGCAACTGTACCTCCATTCCCGCTGTCCTGAGGGAGGCGCACAGAGTGCTCAAACCAGGAGGCACTTTCGCCTGCCTCGAGTTTAGCAAAGTAAACCATCCCCTGTTGAGCGCGTGAGTTTCTTGCCATCTTGCTCGGATGGTTCTCATGGCTCGTAGACTATACGATCAATATTCGTTTTCCGTGATACCTCTGATAGGGACCATTTTGGCTGGTGACAGAGACTCGTACCAGTATTTGGTTGAATCGATACGAAGGTTCCCTTCTCAGCCAGAGTTTGCGGGGATGATTAGGGACGCTGGCTTCACGACGGGGGGAGATCACGACGGCGGGGCATGGATAGACTTGTGGGGTGGCATTGCTTGCATACACAGGGGCGTCAAGATTTAAGATGGTTTAGAGCTGCGATAATGCTACCGTTTTATTTCTCTGAGGCGAGTGCACCGCCACAGACCGCACCTTTGCGGCAAGCCACCTAAGCGTCCCTACTGATCCGAGTCCGCCTTGCTTGTCTCACCTCTACACACGACCACCATCATGGCTACTTCATCCTCGTCCACACCAAGTAATACTCCCCATCCAATGCCGCCAGCGTCCGCGGACCTGGCCACGACCTGGGCCTTTCTCGAGGAGGGTGTGGATCACATCATGACAAAGCTGCAGACTGGCGTCTCGTACTCCAAGTACATGAGCCTCTACACCGTAGCTTACAACTACTGTACGTCCTCGCGCATGCATGGCGCACCCGATAGTGCCGTGGGTGCTGGAGGCCGCAGTGAGTGACCTTTCATGTCTCTTGCCACAACAGTGGGAAGATGCCCTTTCCGATAACGATGATGACGGTGCTGACCACACCAAAGCAGCTGGGGCCAATTTGATGGGCTCTGATTTATATAATAACCTCATTCGATACTTTGTTACACATCTAAAGGGTCTGAAGGAGGTAAGGATCCTTCTCCTTCCCGTTACCCCAGCCTGATGGGAAACCACAGCAATCGGACGCCCTGCAAGACGAGGCCCTTCTACGATATTATGCTGGCGAGTGGGATAGATACACAACAGGCGCAAATTATATCAACCGATTGTTCACCTACCTCAATCGTCACTGGGTAAAGCGCGAAAGGGACGAGGGTCGAAAAGGCGTCTATCCTGTTTATACAGTGCGTTAATCACTTTTTGTTTTTCGATGTCTCCACTGTGGATGTGATTGATGCAATGAATATCCTGTAGCTCGCACTCGTCCAATGGAAATCCAACTTCTTCCTCCATGTGCAGAGCAGGCATGGAAAACTGGCAGGTGCCATTCTCAGACTGATCGAGCGCCAACGGAATGGCGAGACCATCGACCAAGGTCTCGTCAAGAAGGTCGTCGACTCTTTTGTTTCGCTTGGCCTGGATGAAACCGATATCAACAAAGCCTCTCTTGATGTTTACAAGGAGCACCTCGAATCACCATTCCTCGAGGCAACCGAAAAGTACTATCAGCAGGAATCTGAGGCGTTCCTTGCGGAGAGCAGTGTCTCTGACTACCTGAAGAAAGCTGAAGAGCGTCTCAGGGAGGAGGAGGACCGTGTGGATCGTTATCTCAACACGGAAACCCGAAAGCAGCTCGTCAGTAAATGCGAGCATGTGCTTATTCGACAACACTCGGACCTTATGTGGGAAAGCTTCCAGAACCTACTTGATTACGATAAAGATGAGGACCTGCAGCGAATGTATGCGTTGCTATCTCGGATTCCGGAAGGATTAGAGCCACTGAGGAAGAAGTTTGAGGAACACGTCAAGAAGGCCGGGCTAACGGCTGTTTCAAAGTTGGTTGGAGAGGGTTCGGAAGGTGTCGACGGACTGGATCCCAAAGCATACGTCGATGCTTTATTGGAAGTGCACCGGAAGAACTCGGAAACGGTGACACGCAGCTTCAGGGGGGAAGCAGGATTCGTTGCGAGTCTTGACAAGGCTTGCAGGGAGTTCGTCAACCGCAATGCAGCGACGGGAACGTCAACAACAAAATCGCCAGAATTGCTTGCCAAGCACGCTGATATGCTGCTGAGGAAGAACAACAAGATGGCAGAGGAAGAAGATCTTGAGGGTGCCCTCAACCGCGTCGTAAATGCTTTGCGATTTTTGTCTTCGCCTCACCTGTTGATAATACGCTGTAGATGATTCTCTTCAAGTATATTGAAGACAAGGACGTCTTCCAGACTTTCTACACCACCAAGTTGTCGAAACGACTCATTCATGGTGTGTCTGCATCGGACGAGAGCGAAGCCAGCATGATATCCAAGTTGAAGGAGGCTTGCGGTTTCGAGTATACCAACAAACTGCAACGCATGTTCACTGGTGTGTTCTGCATCTCGTCCCCTATCCGTTTGGTGGTAACGTAGAGCGGACAGACATGAGTCTGAGCAAAGACTTGACTGATCAATTCAAAGAGCGGATGCAGCAGAACCACGACGACATGGACGTCAACTTTAGTATCATGGTGCTCGGGACCAATTTCTGGCCTCTCAATGCTCCCAATAACGACTTTATTGTTCCACCCGAGATTCTGCCCACGTATGACCGATTTTCCAAGTACTACCAAACGAAGCATTCAGGTAGAAAACTGACCTGGCTATGGAATTACTCCAAGAACGAGCTCCGAACGAACTACCTCAGCCAGAAGTACATCCTGATGACGAGTTCGTATCAGATGGCGGTGTTGTTGCAGTACAACAAGCACGACACACTTTCATTAGAGGAGCTTGTGACGGCCACTGCGATCAGCAAGGACATCTTGGTTCAAGTGTTGTCGCTCCTTGTCAAGGCCAAAATTCTTGTCAACGAGGAGACCGATCAGTATGATTTGAACCCTAGTATGTCCCAGACTTGATACTTGCCTTGCCTTTTGCTTACCGTTGTATGTAGACTTCAAGTCAAAGAAGATTCGTGTCAATCTCAACCAACCGATCAAGGCTGAAGTGAAGGCAGAATCGTCCGAAGTCCTCAAGACTGTCGACGAAGATCGCAAATATGTGATTCAAGCGACCATCGTCCGGTATGCCTGTGTCTTTTCGACTGGGTTTACATGTTATTTACCTGCCGTTCAGCATCATGAAGGCGCGCAAGACGATGAAGAACCAGCCTTTGATACAGGAGGTGATTTCGCAGATCTCGCAAAGGTTTGCTCCCAAGATTCCCGATATCAAAAAGGTATGTTTGTCTGTAACTGGTGTTGCGCGACCTGTTGAAGCTCACGTGTGCATCCACAAGGCGATCGACACACTGCTTGAAAAAGAGTACATTGAGCGGGTGGAGGGTACGAGGGACACGTTTGCGTATGTTGCATAGATGCATGCCCAGTTTCGACGACATATTTGCCTTGCATTGAATGATCCCACGACGTTTTCTTGTACTCTACCATGCGGATGTAGTCGTACTAATATACCATACACTGTTCTCTGCCATGTCCTATACCACGCTTCGGCTTCCCACGCGTCCAGAGCATGAACCTACGCGATGCACTTTTGCAGGGGCTCACAAACGTCCCCGGTACTCGCCAATTCCACATCCACGTCCTCGTATCGTCCCCCAAAAAACACTCAAACTTGTACCTCTTTGCAGCACCCCGACCCAAGACCTTTCTTCAGCACATCCTCGTCCTTCTCTCAGAGCAGCCTACCCCAGACTCGCCCCGTGTCCTCGTCTCCGCGATCGAGGCGTCCCTCTACCACGTACCGTCCACATCCAGCGCCGTGCTCTACGTATCCAAGGTCGACTCGACCGGCCAGGCAAAAGCGCCCTCGCCCACCCCAGCGCTCGTGCGTGCTTTCCTAACCTACTACGTCGATCCCACCACCCGACCTCTCCCCGTCGCTCATCTCTGGGTCCACCTCTTCGCCCGCGCCCAGAACCAATACCTCTTCCCTAATTCTGCCGAGTTCCCGGGAAAATGTCCCTTGACGGACGTCAAACTCTGTGCATGGTGGAAACGCCAGTTTGGGATCGTCGCTCACGACGTGGACGCACGTGTCGGTCAAGAGGGTGGTGTTTGTATCCGATTGTTTTATCTCCTTCCGGGTCTCGGGGAACTCGAGGCGTCGCATGCCTTGGAACGCGTGTATGCGTCCGCGTCCGCAACGTCGGTGCCGTGGTCGTATGGCCATCCGTACGGTCAGACCCACGTCCCCCTGCCGTGTTCCCCGATCGGCAGCGGTGAGAAGCTTCCACACATCGGACATGTCATCCCGTGGTTTGATGATGACCCCAAGGCGCGCTTTTTGGACGAGATCGCGTACACTACGGATGCGGAGGGCGTCAAGTCTCCGGAGCGGAAGCGTTCGCGCTCTAACCGCACCACACAGAGGTCTGAAGAAGACGCAGAAAGTGGCTCGGATAAAAAGGAGGCGTCTTCCTCTACGAAAACCGAACACACCACCAGGGCACTCAGGAAGGTGTCCATCGAGGAATTTTGGGAGCGAATGTCATTTCGTCAGGAATGCATCGCGGGAGCTGTTACAGGCTTCTTCGTCATGGCCACGTCATCTCCCACACCAATGCCATGCAGTGACCATTGGTCGCTAGCACCGCTGCCTGGTCAGGTCTCTTCGCAGATGATGAAGCGTGTCCTGACTTCGTTGATTACTGGACACGAATTTCCATCTGTAGAACGGGCAGTGTGGTCTACGCGGGTTCTGGAAGAGGCGATTAAAGGCCTATGTGACGGTCTCAAGATCGTCCGGTCTCCAGACATTGCCCAGAGCCCAGGCGATTTGCATCGGCGTACACCAGAGCGAGATCCAGCTGGAAGCACCTTGGCACCCCCTGAAACGCCTCCACCGCGTCTCGTCAATAATAAACGCTCTATGGACGACGTTTCACCCAACCCTTTCGCGGAACCAGTCGCTTCACTTGAGACGTACAATTCGTACATTTATGGATCGGTTGCGGTGAGCAATCCTGATGAGCCACGTAAAGATTCGGTCGCGGGGGCCGGTGACGGCAAGCCCACTATCACTGTGTTAACCGCACGTCGGAAAAAGAGAGGAAAAGCCTGATTGGGCGAGAGTTATTATTGTTGGAGGTGCGCCCATGCCGAGTGTGTGAAGTCAATAAGTAGCTACAGATTGATTGTTGGAAGAGATGATGCTCCGCTGTTACGTTGGAAGCGTTTTACCTTGTTAAGCGAGCATGCTGGCAGACAGGGCAAGTGTGAGGTCATGAGAAGAGTCTAAGAGAGTGCGATAAGTGGACGACGTTTCGTCCGCTATGTAAAACGATGCACGTCTACCCGATCGATTTGGGTTGATTTAGGCTGCGTATGCTGGTAGAGCAGTACTATCAGTCGCTCCATGGCTGTCCGAAATTAATTGAACGCACATTCCATTTTCTCGAAGACGACGGTTATTTGCTGGCACCTTTCAAAGACATGAATGAGACTCGGCCCTTCTGAGAGAAGGCGAGGCTTACGTCCAGGAGTTCATCGATAAGACCGAAGAAGGTGCTGGACAGCTTTTATGGGGCAGAGATAGCTTGGTGACACACGCTGTATGAAGTTTGTCGAGCCATTTACACTGCTATTTCAGGGCCGACGGTAAGAAGTGGCATGAGCACAGAAGACTCGAGGAGAAAAGTCTGCGCAAGAAGCGCGACATGCAAAAATCAGATACCAAAGAGAGACGTTATCTGTAGGGTTGGTTTTGATGATGTATCTGATGTGATGCTCTGGTGAGAGATGATTCGTCTGGTAGAAATTCCCTTGGACGAGCCTCGAGGTGTGTGGCCGTGTCATTTTCTGTTGGAGAAGGTATTTTTGGACCGAGATAGTGGAGCCGTCAAATTGAATGGGCTCTGCTCATTGGTGTTGCCCCCCTGGTCGCGAGGCAGGACAAAAGTTGCATCACTGGCCTCGAGGAGATCACCGTGGCGGTTGACTGGGAAAAAGGGAGCGGATTGAGCGATGAAACCTGAGTGGTTGGACGAGGACACGTGTGACAGCGGATAAAGGACGCGGGAGAGAACGGTGGATTGAAATGGAACAAAGGGAAGAAGAGGAGATACAATGAGGAAGGGTTGGATTCGGTTAGATTCGATAGTAACTACTGATCAGGGGAACGCTCGAAGCAATGCGACGAGGTTCTCGCAGTGCCCAACTTTTCTCTCTGCTGATTGTCCGGATCAGCGACCGCGACATTACTTACGAGAGTCCCATTCAACTTGGAAATTCCGTTCGCTATTTCTAACCCTCCAACGAGTCCCCAGCTCGAGTCGTCTTCGGTTCCGTCTCTTGTTGTTTTTTTGTTTTCCTTTTTTTTGTTTTCTGTTTTTGTTGTTTCTTTTTTTCTTCTCTGACACAAACACAAATCTGGCGAGCCAATCTTTTTTCTCTCCTCGCCATGTCTATTCCCCAGTCCCTCCCCTCCTTTGCACAGGCATTCAGCAGTTCCTCCCTCAACGAGATTGCGCCCATCAGCAACGCCCTCCCGCCGATCCAGCCTCGCCTTGCCCACTCCCCGCCACCCGCCACCACCATCACCACAAAGAAACGCTCCCGCGAAGACCCCCCGCCCACAGCGCGCACCGACCGTGCTCCCGTCGATGCGTAAGTCGCCCTTGCCACTTCTCCGTGACTATTTTCGTGCCAAACGCGTTCTCGCCAGCCACAACGCTGATGGCACCCGCCAATCTCCATTGGCTGTCCGAATCAAGGAGGAGGACAGAGACGACTCCCAGCGTCCTCCCCAGTCCCCGTCCCAAGATAACGATCTATCCCGAGATTCCTCTGCCACGCCTGGCGTGCAATCCTCGTTGAAAAGACGCCGTGTGACCCTCAGTGGCCCACCCCACGGTCCGACCAGATCCTCCGCTGAACAAGCCACGCCTATTCCGGTATCTCCTGTCGTTCCCGCCCTCCCCGTCACAGACGATGCTGTCTCTCGCGATCAACCTCGCCCCATACTCGTCAAACAGCAGCAAAAAACTCTTGTCGACCAGCGCCGAGGGAGCATATCCGCTGTCATGTCATCCACGGGCCCGAGTCCCATAGTTTCTGGCAGTCTTCTCAGCAGGTCACCACCCGGTGATCAATTGACGACCTCAAAGCTATCTCGCATTGGGCGCATCAGTCCCAGCACGGCATCCGTCGTGAACCGTTGCGCTGGAAACGCGGTTGCATCTGGGAGCCAGGCGACGTCATCTTCAGCCCGGCCACTTACACCTCCACCGTTGATTGTTTCGAACCAACAACCGCCCGCTCTCACGTCAGCTCAGAATTCAGCCGAGCCTGCGTCTAAACAACAACAAGTCGCCGCAGCACACTCTTTACCCCCACCACCGATCAGCTTTGCACGTCGTCGTGCTGCCCAGTCCGGCGGCCGCAAAAAGAAGCCTGCTGATATTTTAATCAGCCCGCGTGGTGCAGGCCCCTCTGATCCGCTAGCACCTGTCATTCAGAGCGCCCCACCAGTGGCAGATCCCAGTCGTTTTCCAATGGCAATTCCCCGGTTGCCATTGGTCTTGAACAATGCCCAATCCACCCGAAGAGTTGCCGGTAATGTCCCTCCAACACCGACCCGGTTTAGTCTCCAGGGCACTACTGCGCCTTCGATCAGCTCGACTGCGCGGGCGATACCCTCTCCTCCGAATCTCTCGGTTCCAATAGTCAACACCCTGGTACCACCCACGCCTCATGCGCTTCAGCATCCCGGCTACACGGGCGACAAGTCCGCCTTCTTGGCTCCGTTCGAGGTCTTTTACGATGCCCTCAATGACTCGAAGCAGCTAAAGGGCTGGTTATCGGACCAGCTGCAAAAGTCGAATGCGCTGATGATGTCGCTGAAGCAGCAACAGGAGAAGATGGACGAAATGGTGGAGGATTTGGTCGAGAAGCGCACCCGCGTCATGCGGGAGGAGATCACGATGCTCCACCAACGTATGGAATCGCTTGAAGAAGCGCTTCTCGCTGTGCGCGCGGAGGCATCTGCCAGGGGTCAGGATGGCGCTGGGTATGGATTCCCACCGGGTGCCAAGTTTTATCAAAATGGGATTCCTGTTGGCCCAGAGGCTCCATCGTCGTATCGTTTTCCCGCCCCTGAGCAGCGCAGACCTGATACAATCATCAAGGTCACTTCTCCAGGAAGAGAGCAGGAACATATACCGCCTTCGTCGCCCCCGGTCGAAGTCACACGTCGGCTTTCTGTCTCTGCCACGACTGCTCGTCCAGAGCCTCCACAAGGGTTGCATGGAAGCTTTAGCCTCGGTGGTCAGAACCGACGTGCCTCAGGCTCTCAGGGTTCTGCAAAAGGGACGCCACCGGTGAGGCCGCAAGGTATTCCAGAGCGGACCTCCGCCGCGCGACAGACGGACTCGCGGCCTGCTGCCCGGGTGTACTACTCCGGGTCGTATGGGAATAGTAGTCCCCCGCTTGTTGAAGGACAAGCGTTCTCGAGAGGCGGTGACAAGTCATGAAAATGTCACCGTCGAGTTTGTTGATACGCCTACAGTTTATTGTTTGATGACGACTACTGGACAGTTTACACATTCACTCGCACCACCTTTCCTTCCAGAATAGCATTTTTCCAAGAGATTCGCGGACCATGTATCTCTGATTGATTTATGACTCGTTTCTTGCGTCGCTTGCTTTCGTCTTTTGCGCACATCCGTCATTCGTGGTTCGACCTAGGAAGATCTGCACACTCTTTTCTTTCGTTTCTTTCTTTTGTTTCTTCTATTACTCATTCGGCTAGTTTTGTCTTGAATCTTTGTTATCTGTACTTATAGGGGATGTATGATAGATTCAGACCGCATCTTGCATTCACTACGGGGTCTGGCGCGCTTCGTATATAGCAAAGATTGGCATCCACCGTTTACACATTTGTTTTACCGCCAGAGATCGACGGTGGACATGGTGAAATGAACACGCCCGATCGCCAGTGGGACCATTTCGGCGACTTCGAAGGCTACCCTGAAGAGGACCAAGCGAGCGAAAGCGGGGCTGAGGCTGCGGAATTGTGAGCTGACTTTGGTGGAGCCAATCGTCGATAGGAGTTCAGTCGTCCGTTCAACGAGGCAGTTCTGGCAGTGCGAGGCAGTACTGGCTTAGTCACGCGCCTCTCTCTTTTCTTCGAGACACCAACATGCTCAAGCCCCGGTTGGTGCCGAGTCTGTCCCGCTGCAGAACGTATGCGACCCGTCGACCAGAAAAGCCCCCCGCACGCTTCCCAGATCCCCTGCGCAACAACCCCAATGCCGTCGTCACCCCCTTGGAGGGCGACAGGCTGACGTTCATTCACCGACCCCCTCCGTCTGCACCGTCTCCCCACTCGACCACGCTCGACCCTGCTTCTCCACTCCTGCGGCCAGCTACGTCCGCAGGCGGTTCACTACCGCCCCTGCTTCGACCGTCAGCATACAGACCGGAGCCGGAGCGAGTGTCAAAGGAGGACATTGAGAAACTACGGACGCTCAGACGGTCGAATCCGGGGGTCTACAGCTGTGCCAAACTCGCCAAGATGTTCAACTGCACCCCCGGCTTTGTCTCTCAGGTCGCTGCTCTCCCGCGGTCCCTCCGGAGGGTGTTTGCAAGGAAGCAGGAGGCCAAGGTGCAGGCGGTCAAGGCGG
This sequence comes from Rubroboletus satanas, assembly GCA_038090635.1. NCBI lineage: Eukaryota > Fungi > Basidiomycota > Agaricomycetes > Boletales > Boletaceae > Rubroboletus > Rubroboletus satanas. Next base: position 14,684 of record JBBPNB010000604.1, read on the forward strand.
GTTGGGGAGAGAGAAAGTCGACGCTCAGGGCTATCAAGGAGCAGCGGCGTCAGTTCTGGTAGTTCTCTCAAGGTCGTGTTTCCATCGCTTCATGGCGCGGTTGTGTGTGCTGATGACGGGCCGGCTTGCAG
>JBBPNB010000605.1:0-14814 GCA_038090635.1 Rubroboletus satanas
AGTATCTTCCTGTATAAACCTAACTCTATTTTTACCAGACGGTCAGTCCTTCTTCATTTCCTATTCTTAGGACCAACACTGCCTTGATTCATCTCTGATATGTATAGCCTCACCATGAGGCCTCCTCATTGCCATGCTTGCAGGATACCATGAGGCCATTCCCCTTTTGGGATCCTCTCCTCTCGTAGCACGGTCTCTCCTGTATATAAATCCTTTGGCATAGAACTTAGCTCCCCAGCTAATTCTACACAATATACCTGCTTTCTCGGTGTATTCGTCTCCCTGAGTCTTCGAGTACCTCTTTGATTACTCGCTGCTACATTCTTGATGGTTATCTATCTTGGCTTACACCTAGAGAGCAGTAGCGTCGTAACAAAAGAATTAGCTCATATCTGCCGCACTCATTACTATACGCTTGCACTACCATGGCACCGGTACCTATGGTCAACATCCCTAGGATCCCGTCCTCTTGGCCGAGGGCGGGCAGTTCAACCTTCATCCCGAAATCGGAAGAGCCACTGCTCCTATCCAGCAGGACAAGAAGACTCATAAACAAATTCCCTCGATTCCAGAAAACCACCTCCACCCCACCGTCAGCTTTTTCAAAGCGGGTCTCCCTCTGCTAGCCTGGATTGGAACCTGCCAAGAAACCAAGATTAGGATACGGTCCTGACAGCATGGAAGATGCTATCTCCACCACCCCATCATCGCCCTCACCAAGGAAGTCCACCCCTGCCTCACCACCCCATCATCGCCCTCACCAAGGAAGTCCACCCCTGCCTCACCACGCCCGGGACCTTCCACACCAAGGAAACAGAAGGGCCCAGTACGCATGGCAGGTATCAGAAAGGACGCTCTCCCAAAAGACTTTACAGGAAGAATCAAGGACACCAACTGGTGGCTTGGGGCGATCAAGGCCTACAACCAGCTCAGAAAAGGGAAGATGGCCGAAGGGGAGGCCGTCATCATTGCACTCGCCCGCTTAGGAGCAGGCCAAGGACGGGTCTTCGCCGAAAGTTACTACAACCGGATGGCATGTAACCCCACCAAGTATCAGAGTTGGTCAACATTCGAACAAGAATTTGGAACGACCTTCTCCTCCATCACCGCTGCTCGGAATGTGCAGAGGGAACTCAAAAAGCTCAGGATGGAGGTCACCTCACCAAAAGCCCTCCACGGCTACAACAACAAGTTCTCCCTCCTCGCCGGACTCTCCAAGATCACCCAACAAGAAACCTTATGTGATTCCTACATCGCCAGACTTTCCTATGACCTCGCCTCGGAATTGGCGGTCGGACCAACCCCTACCTCAGTAAAAGCCTGGCAGTCGGCTGCCAGCACTCAAGTACAAAACCGTGAGGACCTAAGGAACCTCAGATGGCGTTCTCGGACTCTTACGTCCCAGAACAAGAAAACCAGTCAAACCCCTTCCAAACACTGTCGTGCCACAACGACCACCCCGGTCGTCAATGAACTCTCCTCCTACCTCGCCACCTGGCAAAGACTTACTCCCCTAGCGAAATCCATTGCTCAATCCAGAACGGACTCGCCATGAAACCATCGAAACTGTCCCCGGTAGCAAAAGTGGAACGAATCCGCCTCATCAGAAAAACCTCAGACTCTTGGGAGAAAGATCTCGCCACTCTCTCTGACTTCTCCTCCATCTCTACGGTCATTGTACCAAAGGAAGAAAAGTCAAGCTTTGTCCCTCTCAGTCTGTCCTCCCTCTCTAGCCAGAATGTCATGTCAACCCCTGCCCTCATCGACTGCAGTGCCACCGCCTGCTTTGTCGATTATGCCTTCGCCAAACGGCATAACTTCCCTCTCACCCATCTCTCTCAACCCCGTCAAGCCTTCAATGCGGACAGAACTGAGAATAAAATGGGGCAGATCAAGTTTAAGACACGACTCCACATCTGGGTGGACAACAATGAAACCAACCAAGACTTCCTCGTACTCTCGAGCGGGAAGCATCAGAACATCATCCTAGGAATGACATGGTTAACAGCCAGGAACCCCATCATCGACTGGTCTACGCGCAAACTCTCGGTCTCAGCAAAGACCATCCCTTGGAAGTGAAACGGGCAGGAAGCCCTCAGACAATGGTACCTCCAACGGTACCTCAAGCACGATGTCGACAATAAGCTTGCAACCAAGCTACTCAAGAAGTTCGACGCTCTTCCGGAAGCGGTCTGGAAAGTAACCCTCTCTACCACCCTCACGCAGGAAAGTAAGCGCATCACCACGGAAGTGCCGGAGCAGTACTGGCAATTTATGGATGTCTTCGCAGACGAAGAAAACACGGAACTACCCCCCAAGTGGTCCTTTGATCACGAGGTTTGACTACTCCCCAGCTTCGTTCCCAAACGCGCCAAGAACTACTCCCTCAATCCAGAGGAGCTCAAGGCCTGTAAAAAGTTTGTCGATGAAAACCTCACCAGCGGGAAGATCCAGCCTTCTAAATCCCCTCAAGCTGCTCCCTTCTTCTTTGTCCAGAAGAAGGATGGAAAACTTCGTCCCTGCCAAGACTACAAATACATCAACTCGCATACGGTCAAAAATGCGTATCCCTTACTCCAGATCATCAATTTTCACCAAACTCGATGTGCGGTGGGGATACAACAATGTCCAGATTAAACTGGAGGACGGCTGGAAGGCGGCCTTCATAACCCCCTTTGGGCTATACGAGCCCATAGTGATGTTTTTCAGTCTCTGCAACTCCCCAGCAATCTTCCAGGCATACATGGATGACGCCTTCGCCGACTACATCGCCAAAGGATGGTTAGTCGTCTACATGGACAATGTCCTCATCCACTCCTCCGACCCCACAACCCACCACGAGTGCACCATGAAAGTCCTTCAGCGTTTCCGAGAGCAGCACCACTATCTCAAACCTGAGAAGTGCCACTTTGACCTCTCCGAAGTCGAATACCTCGGACTAGTAGTCTCCAATGACTGCATCAAGATGGACCCCACCAAGCTCTCCGCCATTGAGGACTGGAAACCTCCCACTAGTGTTTCGGCCCTCTGATCCTTTCTCGGTTTCTGTAACTTCTACAGGAAGTTCATCTCTGCCTTCTTCGACATCACCCACCCCCTCCACGACCTCACTCGGAAGGGCACCATCTGGCAATGGGGAACAGACCAGGATCAGGCCTTCCAAACCCTTAAAAACGCCTTCCTCAAACAACCCATACTTTGCACTCCCGACCTGGAAAAGCCGTTCCACGTCATGACCGATGCCTCCCTCACTGCCACTGGGGCAGTGCTCATGCAGAAGGACGCGAACGGGAATCTCCACCCCTGTTCCTATATCTCCAAGTCATTCGGACCAGCCGAACGCAACTATGACATCTATGATCGCGAACTCCTCATGGTCATCTTCGCCCTTGAAGAGTGGCGCCAATACCTTCACGGCACCAACCATCCCATCAGCATCCTCATGGACCATAAGAACCTCCTGTACTTCAAGGAGCTGAGGAAGCTCTCTCGCCGCCAGGCCCGCTGGCAGATGTTCCTACAGGACTACGACCTTTTGTTCACTCATGTCCCCGGAACTCAGATGGGCCCCGTGGATGCCCTCTCCCGCCGTGACGCTGTTGACACCTCCACCGACAATGTTGCCACCACTCTTCTCCCCGACACAGTCTTCTCCAGGTCGCTCAACCTTGCCATTGTGGCTAAAATCGCCTCCTCCACCAAAGAGGACCCCCTAGTTGCCAACGCCCTCACCATGATGTCCCTTGGGACCAGTCTACTTCTCTGCGCCCGCCCCGCTAATTGGGCCTTTGACGGTTCCAACCTCACTTTCCAGGGGCGCCTCTATATTCCAGAGGACTGCCGGTCTACTCTGGTATCCTCTGTCCACAGCTCCCTCCATGGCAGCCACGCTGGCACTGCCCGGACCCTTGCCCTCCTCTCTCGCGACTATTGGTGGCCCGGTATGTCCACCTTTATCCGCCGCTTTATCTCTGGGTGTGCTATTTGCCAGCAGCACAAGGTTAATACTCACCCCACCCAGCCCCCGTTGACCCCTGTTTCCACCACCGCGACCCGCCCGTTTCAACACTTATCTATGGATTTAATTTCCAGCCTCCCTTTGGTCGGTAACTTGGATTCTGTTTTGGTTGTGGTGGACCACGGCCTTACTCGGGGGGTGATTTTCATCCCATGTTCCAAATCGGTATCGGCGGCCGACATCACCAACCTCTTCTTTCAACATGTCTTCCCTCGGTTTGGGCTACATGATCAAATCATCTCAGATCAAGGCCCTCAGTTCACCTCTACCTTCGCCCTGGAACTCTCTCGACTCCTCCACTACAACGTCACCCTTTCCACAGCCTATCACCCCCAGACAGACGGAGAAACTGAACGTGTCAACCAGGAACTGGAAACATATTTACACCTCTTCTGCCAGGAAAAACCGGAATCCTGGACCGATCTCCTTCCCATGGAGGAGTTCCACCACAACTCCATGACTCACTCCGCCACTAAGCAATCCCCCTTTTCCCTAATGATGGGATACCAGCCACGCGCCTACCCTAAAATCAGCCCAACTTTCATGCCTCACCTTGTGGACCGGCTCTCCGAACTCGCTTCTGCACGAGAAGAAGCCAAATTGGCATTAACCAATTCCCAGAAAATTATGGCCGACAGACGGCACATTAAATTCACCCCCTTTACTATCGGACAGAAGGTATGGCTGGAAGCCACTAACCTCTCTATTGCATCCAACCGCAAACTCTCCCCTAAATGCCACAGCCCCTTTTTCATCAGCAAGGTCATTTCTGCTGTGGCGTACGAGCTGAACCTTCCACCCTCTTGGAAAATACACCCAGTTTTCCATGCGTCCCTCCTAACCCCTTTGACCGAGACTGACGAACATGGCCCCAACTTTCCCCAACCTCCACCGGAGCTTACTGGCATCAAAGAAGAATACAAAGTCAGTCACATTGTCAAGCATAAAGGCAATGCTCAATGTCGCCGTTACCTCATGGCCTGGAAAGGCTACCCATTATCAGAAAGCACCTGGGAAGGTGAGCTCAGTTTGGAAAACGCCACTGATCTGCTGAATGAATATAAGGCAGCCCACCACCTCTAGTTTGGGTTATCCCCTCATGCCACCGATTCGTTCCTCGTCTCCCACCAAGCATTGCTTCCCTCTCCACTCCAACCGCCTCCCTCCAGCTCAGCGTAGGACCCTGTATGCCTCCCTCCTCGACGACCCCACCCTCATTTGTATTCTTGATGCTGCTATCTCCCGCAACCGCAGCACCACCCTCCTTGAGTTGGGACAACTCTACCGCACCCACACCATTCTCCACCAGGTCCAAGAAAACCTCGCCCCAGTCGGGCAACCCACTATGTACACGGCCGCGCTTGCTCAGTCCATCTCAGAAGCACGCCAACAAACCCTCAACCTCTTCTACCACGAAGATCTTGGCAGGGTGGTGGACGAACTTAACCCAGCTCACGTCCAAGTTATTCTCGAACCCCTCCTCGAAACCCTCTCTCCCTCAGAACAGGATTCCTACTATCATCACATTCCCCAACCAGCTGTCATTCCCTCCCCACCATCGTGCGCGAACTCCTCTGCGTCAGACGCAGGCCCACCTCTGGTATCATCCCCCTCCCCAAAAGTCTCTATGCCCACGACCACCGAACTGGCAGTGATCACTTCTCAATCTCCTCCCTTTCTACCAGAACAACCCTCGGGGTTGGTATCTAACCCCTTCGTCCTCCCTTTGAGACCATCCGTACGGTGTCCTATCCGCTGTTTCCATTGTGGAGTCAAAGGACATCTCCGTCCTCACTGTCCTTCCTACCATTGCCCCTATTGTCACAAAGCCGCCCCTGGACACCCACAGTATGACTGCCCTCGTCATCGCTGTTCTCTCTGTCAGCAGACAGGCCACCTTGCCCCTAGCTGTCCCTTCCAGGATGACCCCGACTCTGACCCTGATGCCTACAATGGAGATTTCTAGTTGAAGTCTCAGGAGTATGGTGTCTCCCACCTTAAGACAGGGCTATTGTTACAAACCAATGGTCTGGCTCCAATCTCTAACCCTTATCCTACACTCCACGGTTACCGTTTCCTTTTATTCTCTTTCCTAACATTGTGGACGGGCGTTCCTCCCCTATGAACCACCTTTTCCTTTCCTGGTTGATCTCTCCTGATCTCCCCAGTATCTTCCTGTATAAACCTAACTCTATTTTTACCAGACGGTCAGTCCTTCTTCATTTCCTATTCTTAGGACCAACACTGCCTTGATTCATCTCTGATATGTATAGCCTCACCATGAGGCCTCCTCGTTGCCATGCTTGCAGGATACCATGAGGCCATTCCCCTTTTGGGATCCTCTCCTCTCGTAGCACGGTCTCTCCTGTATATAAATCCTTTGGCATAGAACTTAGCTCCCCAGCTAATTCTACACAATATACCTGCTTTTTTGATGTATTTGTCTTTCTGAGTCTTCGAGTACCTCTTTGATTACTCGCTGCTACATTCTTGACGGTTATCTATCTTGGCTTATGCCTAGAGAGTGGTAGCGTTGTAACAGTTATAGTGCCAAACCCAAATTCACATATTGGGAAGCAGCCAAATGAGTACTCAGGTATATCCAAGCCATGAAGGACATGGAACTCAGATTTGATGGAACAGAGATCTCAATGGATCTGGACTTCCATGGGTACTCCAATGCTGGACGGTCTCAGGACCCCAACAACTCCTGATCCACTTCTGGTTTTCTCTTCATGAGCAATTGTAAAGCTATCTCATGGTCTAGCAAGCAACAAAGCATGATTGCACTTTCCACTACAGAATTGGAGTACATTGGACTCAGTAATGCTGGATAACACTTGGCATGGTTATGGACCTTCTTTGATGAAATCGGACACAAGCAACAGGGTCCAATGGAACTATTCTCTGACAACCAAGCTGCCATTGTTATGAACAATTATTTCTTGACTTATCACTTTCACTTTTCATTTCATATCTTATCTTATCTTCAGGTGCATGTGACCCTGGGAGCCCTTTTTCCTTTCATCCTTTCATGGATCACGCCACTTCACTCATGCACACGGCGCCCTTTGTGCTTCCATTCTGCCACACCATGTGTTGGCCTCATGTATGTGCTTCCCTTTCATTCTGATGCCAGGTGCATCATGCATGTACTTCATCTCTGCTCTTCCATTTCTGATCCATGCCTCCACCATGAGGCTTATCGTAGATGTAGTGTACACAGGTGTACACTTAGTCAGTAGTATATAAAGGCCAAAGTTGCCATCAGAGAACCTCAGTCAAGTTCTCTTGGTGTTCTCCTCAGAGTTCAACCTTCATTGAGAGTAGGACTTAGTCCCCTTTCCATCATCCCCTTTGCTTCATAATCACTTCCAGAGTTGCCACATATGGGCAGAACTTTGAGTGTTTCAGCCATTATCCTACGCCATGATCTACAGTTTTGAGCATGAACCAAGCATATCCAACGAAAATATCACTTTGTTAGAGATGGCCTTGTCAGAAAGGGAGAGGCAATTGTTCACTATGTTCCAACCAAAGACATGGTAGCAGATATACTCACAAAACCACTTGTGAGGGATCAACACTGGAAGTTTGTCAAAGCTATGGGACTATGGTGATATTTGAGTGGGAGTGACAGTATTCAACAATAATCCAACCCTGAGTCTTTCCTGTTATATCTATGACCAAGAACTTCTTATGGTCATTGTTGCCCTCGAGGAGGGGCAGCAGTATCTCTGTGGTACCAACCACCCAGTGTCCATCCTTATGGACCATAAAAACCTCCTCTACTTCAAGGAACTCCAGAAGCTCTCCCACCGCCAGGCTTGCTGGCAGATGTTCCTCCAGGACTACAACCTCAAATTTCTGCATGAGGACTCCCCCTGCTGCAGACAACAAAGCGTCAGTCATGACAAAGAAGGGACGGGAGAGGTCGGGGGTGCAGAGGACGGGCTGGTGGAGGAAGGCGTTCTTGAGGGTGTGAAAGGCACACTCCTGGTCGTCCCCCCAACGCCAAAGGCTCCCCTTCTTGGTAAGATCATGGAGGGGCCTAGTGATATCGGAGAAAGCAGGAATAAACTTTTGGTAAAAGTTACAAAATCCCAAGAAAGAGCAGAGGGTAGAAATGGTGGTGGGGGCCTTCCAATCCTCAATGGTGGTAAGTTTGGTGGGATCCATTTTTATGGAATCGTGAGTAACCACCAATCCCAAGTACTCGACCTCGGGGAGGTCGAAATGACACTTTTTGGGCTTGAGGTATAGGTGCTGTTCCCGGAAACGCTGCAGGACTTTTAGGGTGCAGTCATGATGAGTCGCTGGATCAGAGGAGTGGATGAGGACATTGTCCATGTAGACAACTAGCCATCCTTCGGCAATAAAATCAGTGAAAGCATCATTCATATATGCCTGAAAGGTAGTGGGTGAATTGCATAAACCAAAGAACATGACAGTAGGTTCAAACAGCCTGAAGGGTGTGACAAAGGCAGCCTTCCAGCGATCTTCAGGTTTGATCAAGATATTGTTATATCCCCAGCGGACATCAAGTTTAGTGAAGATCGATGATCCCTTAAGTTGATCAAGGAGGTCGTTAATTCGGGAAAGGGGGTAGGCATTCTTGACTGTATGAGAATTAATGTACCGATAATCTTGGCATGGACATAGTTTACTGTCCTTTTTCTGAATGAAGAAAAAGGGGGCGGCCTGGGGAGAGTTTGAGGGTTGGATCTTCTCATTGGCAAGGTTTTCATTGACGAATTTTTGGCATGCAGCTAACTCTTCCGGATTAAGCGAACCAACATTTCTGACCCCAGAACCACTATTCCAAGTTGACATTCTGGCCCTACCATTTTGAAGCATTCCAAGGATATTTCACACGCTATTCCGAGGGTTCCAAAATTATCATCTCAGAACAGACTCAGAACAGACTCAGAACTGCTCCAAAGCATTCCAAGGTTTTTTCCCATGCTCTTCCGAGGGTTCCAAGATTGTCATCTCAGAACAGTCTCAGAACCATTCCAGAACTGGTTCTGGAACTTTCCCGTGCTCTTCCAAACTTGGAACATTCAGAATCAGCTTCTACTTTACTTAAACTATTTATCTGATATTACATATGACATAATATGAGTACACCTCTGCCCACAACACATACATATATGTTATTTTCTTACTAAGACACACCTCAGTCATTTACTGCCATCTCTGGCAGCAGCTGAGCTTGGGCATCTCTGCCTTTTTCATAGTTTCTGTCACTGTTATAGCAGGTCAAGGACATTGAGAAAGAGTCCTTCTGGAAGAAACTCGTTGGAAAACCTGTACCCAAGGCACTGGACACACCTAATGTCCCTGGTGGCCACTCTTCATCACTGACTCTGTCGGAACAAGACATTGAGCACCTCACCAGTGATGGGGGAGACAATTTAGTCTCCTTCCTATGCCAGTGTGCAATTTCCTTTGTGGAATCATCCAATACTCCCAACTACCAGGTGTTATGAGGCTACCACTCTCCTAATGTAATGCTAAGATAGATAGTCAACAGAGAACATAGTAGCAGGAACTTAGAAGTATCCTGAGGACTTAGAGAGGTCCTGGGGACAATATGCCAGAAGATACATGGTATATTGCATAGAACTAGCTGGGGAGCTAAGTTCTATACCAGAGCTTTATATAGGTACAGAGTTGTAGTACAAGGCCAGGGGATTCCAAAAGGGGAAGAGCCTCAAGGGAACAGGTAGGCATACATGAGGAGTACACAAGGCAAGGCAGTGTCAGTTCCTAACAAATAGGAATGAGGATGGAACTGACTGTATGGTACAGAAGAGGGTTAGGTTTAATGGAAAGAAGGCTATGTCAATCTTGGAGATTAACACAGCAAAGGAACAGTGGTCCAAAGTAGTGGTATACTTATCCACAATGATGGATAGGAGAACCAATGGGGTTTAGCGTAATAGAGAGTAAAATAAGGGGAGTAAAAACAGGTTGAACCATAGGTTTGTAACAATAGCTCTGTTCTAAGGTGGGAGGCACTGTACTCCCGAAAATCATCCTAGAAAGTGTTATTGTAGGCATCAGAGTCAGACTCAATGGGATCATCCTGGAAGGGGCAACCAGGGGTGAGGTGACCTGTCTGCTGGCAAAGGGAGCAGCAATAACGAGGGCACTCATATTGAGGGTGACCAGGGGCAGCTTTGTGACAAAATGGGCAATGGTAACTAGGACAGTTGGGATGGAGATGTTCTTGGATGCCACAGTGGTAGCAACAAATGGTTCATTGAGTGGGAGGGCCAAGTGGGAGGATAAAGAGATTGAGGAATAATCCAAGGATCTGGTTAGGGGGTTTAAAAGGGAAGGGGGTGGATGGGAGAGGAGGAGTACTGAGTGGGGTTTTTACTAGGGTGAGTGAGGTCATTTTGACCTTTGGTGGTAATGGAGGTGGGTTCTTGTTTGGCGAAGAGGAGGTTGAATGTGTTGTGTGGGGTTCAGGGGATGGGATGACATGAGGGTAGAGGGGTCGAGGGATAGAGGGATAGAGGGATAGAGGGGTAGAGGGGTAGAGGGGTCCCTGATTGTAATAGTCACATTCAGTGGGGGTGAGAGTTTCGAGAAGAGGCTCCAAAATAGGCTGAAGAGCTGTTGGGTCTAGCTGGTTCACAACCCATCTGAAGCCTTTGTGGTAGAAGAGATCAAGGGTCTGGTGTCATGTCTCTGAGATGGATTGGGTGAGTACAGCAGTGTACATGGTGAATTGCCTGACAGGGGTGGGATGTTCCTGGATTTGAGTGAGGTCAGTGTGGGTATGATAGAGCTGTCCAAGGTCAATGAATGTGATGTTTCAGTGGTAGGCTGCAGAGGCATCAAGAATATGACCAAGGATGGGATCGTCAAGGAGGGAGGCATAAAGAGTCTGCCACTGGACATTAGGGAGGCAGTTGAAATGCACAGGGGAAGAGTGAAGAGTAATAGAGGTAGGGGGGGAAGATGAAGAGGAATGAATAGGAGGCATGAGAGTACTGTCTCATCAAAGATGGTGGGTGGTCTTATGTTCATTCAGGCCTTCAGTGGCATTTTCTAAATTTTGTTTGCCTTCCCAGGTACTTTCAGATAAGGGATAGTCTTTCCAGGCCATGAGGTAATGGCGATGTTTGGCAGTGCCCTTATGTTTGATGATGTAGCTGACTTCTTATTCTTCTTTGGCACCAGAGAGATCAGGTGGGGGACAGGAGAAGTTTGGGCCATGCTTGTCAGTCTCAGTGTAGGGGATTAGGAGGGACGCATGGAAGACCAGGTGTATTTTCCAAGATGGTGGAAGGTTTAAGTTGTATGCCACAGTAGAGATTACTTTGCTGATAGGGAAGGGTCCATGGTGTTTAGGGGAGAGCTTCTGATTGGATGATAAGGGAAGGTTTGTGGCTTCCAGCCATATCTTCTGTCTGATGGAGAAGGGGGTAAACTTGCTGTGGCATCAGTCTGCCATGACCTTCTGAGAATTATTCAGAGCAGATTTGGCTTCCTTTTGTGCTGTGGTAAGTTTTGTGAGGTGATCTGTGAGGTGGGGTATGAAGGTAGGGCTGATTTTAGAGTAGGCACGAGGTTGGTATCCCATCATTAGAGAAAATGGAGATTGCTTGGTGGCCAAGTGAGTCATGGAATTGTGATGGAATTTGACCATCAGGAGGAGATCAGTTCAGGATTCAGGTGTTTCCTGGCAGAAGAGATGGAGATAGGGTTCTAGTTCTTGGTTGATGTGCTCAGGTTCACCATCAGTTTGGGGATGATAGGCAGTGGAGAGGGCAACATTATTGTGGAGGAGTCTGGACAATTCCAGTGCAAAGGTAGAGGCAAACTGAGGGCCCCAATCAGAGATAATTTGATCATGGAGCTCAAACTGAGGGGAGATGTGATGGAAGAAAAGATTGGCCATGTTAGCCACAGACACTGTTTTAGAGCATGGGATGAAAATCACCCCCCAAGTAAGGCCATGGTCTATCATGACCAAAACAGAATCAAGGCTCCTGACAGGAGGGAGGCCAGAGATCAAGTCCATGGAGAGGTGTTGGAAGGGGCAGGCAGTGGTGGTGGGGACTGGTGTAAGAGGGGGTTGGAGGGGTGGGTGTTAACTTTGTGCTGCTGGCAGACAGCACAACCGGCGATATAGTGATGGATGAAGGTGGACATCCCAGGCCACCAGTAATCACGGGAGAGGAGGGCAAGAGTGCAAGCAGCCCCCATGTGGCCACTGTGAGGGGAGTTATGGACAGAGGAGATGAGAGCCCTGCTGCAGTTGTCAGAAATATACAGCCAGCCCTGGAAGATTAGGTTGGTACTATCATAGGACCAATCATTGGGGCAAGCACAAGAAAGGAGACTGGTCCTGAGGGATATCATGGTGAGGGCATTGGAAACGAGGGGGTCACCCTTGATGGAAGAGGCAATTGTTACAACCCAACGTTCGCCGTACGATTACTACCCGTTTTCATTCCCTCCTACTCCTAACTTCATCTTACCACCTTTCCGTTCCCCCCTTACCTTAAGCAGCCGACATTCCAATGTCTCGGACTGATAACAGGTTCCGTATTGCCTCCTTGATGTACCATTACCCCGGTCCTCGTTTCACCTCGTGTTCTACACGAGGACTGGTATCTTTACTCCCTATCCAGATTCCTTAGCCATTGTAGTATGCCTCACTTTCGCCTCGTGCCAACCGGTTTCCAGACGAGTCCCCTTACAGGGATCTCTGGCCTCGTAGCACTCTTGTACTGTATATAGGAACCAGGCCGTAGAACCTAGCACCCCAGCTAGTTCTACGTGAATACCACGTATCTCCTGGCGTTCCCCTTCTAAAGGATCTCTCTAAGACTCTAGGCTGCTTCTGAGTGCCTACTGCTAGGTCTTGTAGTGTTATTGTTCCTTGGTATTACCAGGAGAACTGGTAGCGTCGTAACATTGATCTTGCCCAAGAAATCCTTAGGAAGCACTTTCTTTTTCCATTTCGTCATCAGAGTCACTGTTATCTGGATCTGAATCTGAATCTGGCCTGGAGAGGTGAACATTGGGCAGGGGAGGGGAAGGAGGTCTTTGGAGTTGAGTTGGGTTAAAGGTTGCTTGAGTGGTGGAGATTCTGGTCTGAGTAGGGGAAGGGGAGGAGTAATGTTTGTCAGAAGAGTCAGAGGGAGGAGTGATGATTCGAGGTCAGCGGAGCTGTTGTCAAGCTGCTTTGTTTTGTCTAATGGTGGTAGCAGCCCTTTCCTGGTTTAACTGGTGTTGATAATACTCTCTATTCTCAGCCAGAAGGATAGGGTCCTGAAGGATTTCCTGTAAGCTGGGAATGGTGGGCAATGACATACATAGTAGTGGCTGTGGTGAAAATTAGCTAGTTCTTTTGTTACAATCCTACCACTCTCCTAGCATAATGTTAAGATAGATGGTCAACGAAGAACTTAGCAGCAGGCACTTAGGAGTAGCCTGAAGTCTCAGAGAGTTCCAGGAATTGGATACACCAGAAGATACACAGTATATTGCGTAGAACTAGCTGGGGAGCATAGTTCTACAACCTGGGTTTATATACTACTACATATGTGCTACGAGGCCTGAGGATTCCTGAAGGGAAATGATCAGGAAACTGGTTGGCACCAAGAAGGTGGAAGGCATGTGGAGATAAGTAAGATAACAGGAATGTGGTGATGAAAAGGCAGTGCTGGTCCTTGTGTGGAACATGAGGTGAAATGGGAACCAGAGTAGTGGTACAGGCTACAAAGGGAACTAATGTATCATGACAGTCCAAGGCAAGGCTATGCCAGCTGCAAAAGGAAACTAGGACCGAGGGGAAGGTATGATTAGAAGGTAGGCAGGACTATGTGAAAATGTGAAGGGGTGGTAGTTGTACAGAGACCATTGGGTTATAACAAACTCCAAGAGCAAGGCCCTCATCCCTAAAGGACTCTGCTCAGAGCTACTCAGTCTTTGCCATGATTCTCTGGTCGCAGGTCATGCAGGCTTTGCATGAACACTGCACCTCCTAACTCGCCATTTCACATGGCCAGGAGTGACCAAGGATGTTAGGGTGTACATGAAAGGATGCCAGACCTGTACCACAGTCAAAGGGCAGTCCTTTGTGCCCACTGGCAAGATTCTTCCCCTCCCTGTGCCTGTCCAAGCTTGGGCAGACATCTCAATCAACTTCGTTACGAAGTTACCTCCATCAGGTCTTTCTAGGTTCATGGCAGTCACAGTAATAGTGGACCAGTTCTCCAAAGAGGTTGTGTTACGTGGGACCATAACAATCTCGACCGCAGTGGTGTACTGGGGAAGTCTCCTATTATCTTGAAGAACGAGTGTTAAGAGGGCTGGGTCTTAACACGTATCACTAGGGGAAAATGGGAACTCCCAAGGTGACAGCACCAGATACTCAAGAGTAGTGACCGGTGAAGGTCTAGCGCACTAGCCTTCTTCCTCTGGAGCGCCTACGCTAGCCTGACATATACATGGGGCCGTCCACATAGCACTTCGCATACGAAGTGGTCCTTCACCGGAAGGCCGAGCGCGCTGGCTCCCAACAGGTGGTACTAGGCCTAGGGGACAGTACCCTTCTAGGACCGAGGCTTAGGCGCTGGGTGTTAGCCTCAGGCTAAGACTGATCGCAAGACGTGGAGATAGAAGCAGAAGTATAGAAGCAAAGTGGCAATCAGGCTTCGCAGCGGATCAAGACTGTTATGGTGAAAGGTGCAGATCAAGATTGAAGGGAAAGGAAGTACAGCGGAGTACGAACTTAAATACTACTCCGGTTAGTTTAGGGGAGGCCT
>JBBPNB010000606.1:0-14787 GCA_038090635.1 Rubroboletus satanas
CGGTGCCCGTGACATCACCAATGTTCTTGGGGATACCAAAGTCGAGCAACGCGGGGTCAGTCGGAATAGGAATCGAGACAGGCGCAAAGTCGTATTCGAGGTCAACAGAGGTACTCAAAATGCGGTCCGAGACTTCGACGAGGGTCGTGTACTCGTCACGGATGAATCCTTCGAATGCGGATCCAGTCGACTTGAGTACTACAGGAAAAGGTGAACATTGGCAATTAATGTAGTCTGAATGGTTGACATACCCAACAAGTCAGTAATGCCCGCTGTCACCTTGGCTACCAATGTCTTGCCATCGGTCTTTTCAAGCTACAGATCGATGGGGGATCAGTACACAAACTCTGAGTAGGGGCACCAAGGGAGGGGAGTATATATGCGCCTATCTTTTATACGAAAAAGGACGTTTCCATTTGGCTCCATGGGCTAGACCTGGGTCCGTGTGGAGTTGACGTTGTACGTTGCCAGCTCCACTCGGAATGCTGCCAGGTGGAGCCGCGTTTCATCTCTCCCGAGCGACTGTCGCCACCCCAAAAATAGACGATATCCCAAATCAAGACTTACCGCGACCTGCGTGACCCGCTTATCGTCCCCATCCCGATAGAACGCGTGTGTATGTGGCTTGGCCTGTCCACTCACGCTGATGCGTGACCAACGGAGCTGTTCGATGGTGATAAAGACTTTCTGGAGGTGGGCGTATTTGGAAAGGACGTGTGTGCCAAGGTGGAGCGCAAAATGTTCGGGGACGAGAATGTAGTCCGAAACTTTAGCCAGATCTAGTGCATACCAGTGCATAGGTGACGCAACGACGAGAAGAGGGGAGAGACGTACAATAGGTGATGTTCTTCACTGTCGACGGTTGGCAACGATGAGCCAAGGTGTGTGAGGCAAAGTGGAGAGACGTACTAGAATCAGTGGCAACGACAACCGAGTTGTCCGCCTTGATGTATCTGGTGGTGTTGAGCTTTATGTGTACCTATCCTCGAGACCAACACTTACGACGGATCGATACCACCCTCGACGAGCAAGGTGACATTGTACTCCACGATGTAGTGCACGCCATCGCTCTCGCGCTTGACACGGAGGACGCGCACCTTGTCTTTACCGTAGCGCGCGGATGTAAGGGCCACATCGACGGGAGTGGACATGATGGAGTGGGAGCGGGATCAAGTGAAGCTGGTTCGTCGACGACTGTCTGATGCTCGCAGGTACAAGGTAGTACAATATTCGGCCCGGAAGTCGGGGCACACGCTAGACGAGATAAGGACTGATAAGCAAAAATAATCGACGACTTCTCCCCTCCCATAGCGCGCCGTGCAGTCTTTGTGTCACGGGCCAAAGGGGAACAGGCCATTCACCGACGGTTGCCTGATCGACCCGAATCAACTGCGCTTTTAGCTAAGCTGGCTTCACGCTGCGAGCTTGTCCAGCAAGGATACTGCGCTTGTCAAGCTCAGCCTGTGAACACGACCGGATCCCAACAAGGAAGTGACCCCAGTGCCCTCGTTCCCCTGACTACAACACCTCAATCTTGGCATTTAGCCGACCAGACTTGCGCGCCAAGAGTCGTCTACTACGACTATGAACCAAAACCCCGTATCAGCAAAGTCAGTCGTCGTATCCATTCTCAGGCCGCCTACTGTATGATCCGAACCCATCCTCTCACGCTGGCTGCTAAAGGTTGTTGAGCAGGAGGCCGCCGACGTGGATCCTGGCGGGACTAGGAAAGCGGCGAATTAGACTGGGGCCAAGGTGGTTAGGAGACCGGTCGAGTCCGCCTGGCATTTGTTTTCGAACGAGGGTTTCGATCCCTTGGGTGAACGTCGCGGTCGAGTCGTGGTCGATGCCACGGCTATCGAGTTCCGGGGTACGCGAACTAGGAAATGCAACCCTTTGTTATTCTTTCCGTCCTAAGTATCTCTGATCAACGTGTCCGTGTCCGTTCTCTTCTCTGAGCTTCGTCGTCTCGCTCGCGATACATCCAAAGGTGTCCTTCTCAGTCCTGGCGTAATGCCCTGGCTCGACTCGCAAGTCAGTCTCCTCATCGTATAGTACATGGTATTCGCACCTGGGTCTCGCGCAACACGCCCAAAAGACAAGTTGACGCACGACGCACTGACAGGCGGTCGCTTCCTCCACCGCGTTCTGGCCAGGGCAGGCTGCCGAAAGCACTTTGTTCACGTGCAGTCTCGCGGCAGCCCCTGTACTAGTGTGGCAATCATACTGGTATGCTTACGAGCTTCTCGCTCTCACCTTCATCGATCAAGGTGAGGGTGTGATGCTCGGATGAAGCTTCCACTGCCAACGAGAACCCCTGGCGCTGTCGCCTTACGTGCCGGTGCTCCCCTGGCGTTCCCCGGTGGAGGCTTTTTCTATGTACGGGCCGGACCCCAACGCTCGAGGTACGGCTCCCAAAGACGTCGTTCTCCGAGTCATCGTAACCACAGTTTTTCCTTGTACACAAACGGGGCCACTGAGTCCTTACCACACCCGACACCCCTGATCCGATCCTCCCACTTTCGCCCACTACCTCAAAGGTTCGTTGTCCTAGTCGAGCGGGATCCTCGTGCACATCCTTTTGTCAATCACAAAGGAACGTGTTTGAGACCTAGCATCCACGCGCCGTACCTTGACTGTACGCACAAAGACGATGAACGTGACAAGAAGGTCTTGACATCGTCTTGCAAGAACCCCGGGACGAAGTCGTTTCCCACATCGCTGGCTTTATCCGGACTGCGTATCCTTGTCGATCATACATCTGGTGGTGTCCGACCGCCGAGTCCGTTTAAGGAGGGCCAACAGAATCTTGCCGACCTCTACATCTCGTCTTGCGTCCCGACCCTTGACCGCCCTCACTCGTGCCAGACTGCTCGGTTCATCGAATTCTGCAGCTCTCGCAACGCTCTTGCGCGCGCAGAGGGTCCCCGAATCCTGCAGTTCCAGAGTTGCCCAAAGAACTTGGCAAGCCATCAGCGGGTTTCATCTCGCGTGGGGCCATAGGTCTCCCGAACGAGAAACAGCTGTCCGAGTCCGCCCCTTTTTGGCTCTCCAATGATGACCGTTTAGCGTTGAGACGTATCATCCAGTTGTGGAGCTCGGGAACCTTCCTCCCCAGTTTGCCTACCTGTTCTGCTTGTCGTACCACTGTTGGAGACGAGGAGAGCCCGGACGAAGTTGGCCGTGGACGATAGCCAGACGAACAAGACCACCTTGATGTTTTACGACAACATGACGGAGTCCAGTCACCTAGATCATACCCATGCAAGCGTTCGCACTACACAAGACGATGGAAAAAAAGAAAAAAAAGGGTGCCGTTTTGGTCAGCGCGTTCTTTATATACACATCTCGGCTCCTGTCTTGCTTTCAGACGTTGTACTCGCTGGTACCCGCTGTGTCACATGCTATCCGCAAGATGTCAGGAGTCATCTGTGGACTGGAGTGTATAAATCAGTCATCAGATCCTCGCGCCTGTATCGGCCATGTGCGTGAGTACCCGACGCCAGAAACCGTGTGTGTATTTTGACTAGACAAGGACAGATTATCTCGCCTTATGACTCGTCGACAGGAATTTTGTTCGGGACGATGACTTCAAGTCCTGTATTTTGAAAGCATGGCGTCAAATATTACATAAACGTTATGCAAACGTTTGGTCCTGACTCATCGGTCTTGCGGTCTGTGTGTCTACGCTTTTGAGAAGTAGATTCGCGTCAGCATGTTATCGAAGACTGAGGTTCGCGGCACTGTACGCAGCTCAACGGCGTAAAGAGATAGGCATAGTGTCACCGTACAGCATTACCATTACATACTTACGTAGCTCGAGTGGGAGCTACAGTAGGTCCACAGTCAGAGTTAACAACGGCGACTATGCTGCAGACGGAATACCTAGTTTCACCAAACGTAGGGAATGATCCGTGCAGGGACTTTCTTCTTGTACTCTCTATATTCCTCTTTGATTCCTTCGTCTTGTTGAATGATCCCCTCCTGGATCCAGTTTCACGAAGTCGGAGGTCAGTGCAAGTAAACCAAGTGGGGAACATGAAGTGTACCTCGATGGGCATCTTGACTGCGAACACAGCTACGTTGATCCCGAGCGCGACAAGCGGTATGTACGACCAGAACATGACGGACCATACCGCTTCCTGCAAGAGAGCCATGCTATATCGTATCAGATACGTGTTAACGGAGTGTTCTTTCCATGAACCGAACCAAGACTCACGAATATAATGGGTGACGAACCCATGCGTATGGGCCTGTCTGAACGACCCGAGGCCGCTCACGACGCTACGAGGGGAAGACGAAACCAAGGTCAGTCAGACTGGAGTCTCGAACGTCGAAAGGCAAGCGCACCCCTAGAGAGTGCCACTGTTCCCCCAGATGATAGAATGCACTGTCCATCAGGTTCCTCAGCGCAAACGCGGCAACACAAGCTTCTGCTCTCAGTACGCCCTTCCACACCGGATCCAATCGAGCGCCCGCAATCTCGTCTGATAGTGCGAATTGTGTCATCCATTCTGGCTGTCGAAACTTGTTGAGCACGAGCGTGGCGATATAGACAGCGGGAGGGACGAAGGCAGCCAGTGCATGGATGGGGGTGACGATCCGGCCAAGAACGGGTACGGCTTCCGTTCTGACACGTCCGCCCTTGGCTTCAGCGCGGGAAGCGATCGTCTTTATACTGCCTCGTAGATGCCTGAACAAGTCAAAGGTGCTGAAGACGACGAGTCCTTCGAGCACCTGGGTGGAGGAGATGGGGATGTTGAGTCCGGCGATATACATGGATGAAGTGGTAGTGTGTCAAGGGTTTGTGAGTTGCTGCGGACTTTTTTGTCTGTCATCGAGACAGGGGTGACTGATGCGGTACTCACCTCCAAGGTCACGCGTTGACAAAACCTGATGCTGTATACGAGGTCGATCAGGCTCGCTCGAAGACGAAACTGTTGGTTTGAATGGGTGAATGATTCATCATCCATTGGATGAAAAGCTTTGTTCGTGGAGGCCGGAGGTTCACCATCGACGAAAAGGGAAACAATGGCCTTTGGTGCAAGTTAGCTCGAGAAGCATGCGAAAGAGGTGCGAGTTTGAACACTAGCACCCCGAGTAACCCGCAAGGACAATCCGACGTAGACGGCTACCCACCTGTCATGTCTTCTCGTTGGGATAAACCCTCTTGGTCCAATCAATCGGTGCCATCGACTGGCGATTTCGCGGGTGCATGCGCCGGACCTCCCTATTTGTCTCGAATCAACAAGTCTATCAGTAAATTCATCACGACGCACCCTGGACGAGATAAGAACTCGGTTCGCTGAGCAGCATGGGTTCGGGTATATTTTCGCGCCTGAAACTTATTGCCATCCGCCCGACGGATTGGCAATCATGGCGCCAGCTACTAATTAAGCCATAAGCGGAGGATGTTTATCCTGTGTTTCACAGTGCCAAGGAGGGGTTGGTCCAAGTTGGCCAAGCCGCGTTCAAACTCTGTGTCAGGTTCGAAATTGATCATATAAGCGGAAATTTGAACTTGTTGGTCGGTGTGGCCTTCACCTTGCATTTGGCTTACCCGACTCTTTGCCGACGGTCCTACTAGAAGACACTGTGCTCACGCTCACACCATTCTTTACGTTGAAAACCAAGGTCCATGACACTTCAACTTACGACGCACTGAGTTGAAGCTCAAAACTGACCTTAGCTAGATTCGCATGGTCAACGCCCACGCGTGACGTTGCGGCCCTTGTTTACTGCAAATGGACGCCGCGCCAACACCGTTTACACAGTTTTAATTAGGGGATCTTGACGTTTGGATTCCGTTACCGAGCGTTTGGTGGGTGGTTCGTGTGCGATCGACGAAAACGATTCGCCAGGGATGTCTCGCCGACTTAGTTCCACTTACCCTAACCATTCCAGTAGAATGCCAGCAAGCCACGAGCAAGCCCACTCTCCCCACTTCACCCACTCACCCACACAGCAGTCACCACGCCGTTGCTTGTTTCACTCCCTTTACGTTCCTCCGCCCCTCTCCGGCCATTCGGCGGCCTCAGCCTCGTGGCTGTAGTCGAATCAGTCCACCCCGTTTGCATTCGCCTTTCTCCCTTCGGCCGCCCGCGCTGTGTTCAGTAACCTGTCGGGTCCCGTCGGCAAGTGCGCCACAGACGTGACCGGCCTCGACTCGACTTGCTCCGGCGGTTCCTGTGTCACTGTTCGCCCAACTAGGGTGACTATCTCGTGACTTGTTCAAGCCACAGAAAAACTGGCTTTGACGTGAAGGTATACACACATATATATGTCTACAATTGGTTTCTTTGGAATGACTGTATCATCAGTGTTGCTTTGCACTGTTTCTCATCAGGCTCTTGCCGCGTTCCAACTGCCAGTCTGCCATTATGGACCTCTTCGCGCACTTGAATTACCGCTATCCTGGAACTTCCAACGCTGCACGACTCCATGTTCCTCAACAACCACAAGGATCTCCCCACCACCTGCCAGTACAGAACGTTCAATCAATGCAGAATCAAACCCATCTACGGGATGAGTATATGCGCTCAGATCCTAGTAGGATAACGCAGGCCCGTCCCCCACCAGACTCCACCGCTGGACATGGTTCACGTCCCCAACAGAAGGGCACCCCCCTCGATTCCCGTGGTGCTGTTCACTCTGGTCCCACAGGTCCCATGAAAATATATCACATGGACGAGTCTACAAACCTGTCGGACCAATACATTCCGTCATCTAGCGACAGGATTACATGCACAGACCATCGACCGCTAGATGAGATATTTGGAAATATACGCCCTCCGTCCGGGTGGCCAGAAGCCCAATGGGGATCGGTACATCCATCACAGAATGGAACACCCCGTGGGCACCACATGCATACCTCGGTACTCACGTATCCTCTGCCCGCTAAACCACAGTTGGATGGCGTCGTACAGATTCCGCTGCTCGCCGTGGACAACCAGATGAGCGGCACAGGCCTCGTTGTTGATTTCCGATGTTCTGATTGGGGTATCGGTGTTCAGGTGGAAGGTATGTTGTCGTACGTTGACCTGGCCCCACATTCCTGAGAGACTTGATTCAGGTATACCCATGTCGGATCTCTTGCATGGCAATGTGTCCGGCCTCGAGAATCCCTATCAGTGTGTGCTCGATGGATTGGGCCTTACCGATCTGCGGCTCAATATACTCGTGTGTCCTCTATTCTGATGGCAATGCTCGATATCTTATCCCCTATTGACTATAGTGGCCCCATTATCCTCCGTTTGCGAAGATAATATCCGCTTTCGGCACGGACGGTAAACCTATAACCCGTGCTAAATTGGGTTACGAGGTTTCCCTTGCATTTGCCGAATTCTTCTACGTACGTCGCCTACTCTGTTTAGATGTTTGAGGCCTGTTCTGTCTGACACAGGTTCCGCTGTGGTGTAGCAGATAACGTCACGTTCCATTCCCCCCGCACAACCTGGACCCTACGTGATTTCCTCATCACCACCAGGGTCGTCGTCCCCTGGAATCAAATTTGACCAGCTGCATCTCATAACAGTGAGGAATACGAGTCGTGGGGAGTGGATGGCTGAAATAAGAGCTGTTTCGATGCCTTGAAAGAACCGTGAGTCGCCGTCACCATCACCAGACTTGTTTCTCCCCATCATGCCCTACGAGGACATTGGTACTTGAATCCAATATTTCATACTTTTACGCACCAACGTGGCCCTGTGGTTGTCGTAATTGGCTTAATGACCCGCACTGAGAACAATATAGCCATTTTTTCTTGGCTTTTTGCGACACGGCCATTGATGTCACTATGTAAACACGGGTTCGTGGCAGCGTGGACAGCTAGTGTGCTTTGGCAATCTTGCGGTGCAGCCACTTGTGCTAATTTCGTGCTTGGACCACTGCGATCGCCGCCACGATCCTTTCGGAATACTACAAGGTCTCTTTGTGGTCCACACTACACAATGGACCTTTCTCGTGCACATTCAGCTTTGATCTCCCTATTGACCAACTCTTTTGTAGATGCATGGATATGGATGGTGCTTTGACAGCGCGCTCCATGTATAAGAGCCTCGGTCTTCGACATGACTTGGCAAGCCCAACCAGACATCTCTAATCACCTCCTAGGCTTTTTCCATCTTCTTCGTCCTTATGTCTGTAGATCATTCAGGTTTCTGGCACCCACCGACCACCGTGAACCCGTCACAGCTCCACGTACCACTTCCGCCGGGATGTATTTACGGAGATCCCATTCCCCCGTTTACTACGCAGACTCCGGTCGAGCTACTGGACAAGTTCTACATCGATAGGCGCAACGAGCCCGACTGGACAGATCCCAATGGCGTTCTGAGTAAACAGATGGAGGTTCACCTCAATTACCCACACAACGCTGTCGAGCCTGTCGGTTCACCGGGCTTGGTTGGTAAATGGCCGCGTCCAAACGATCTTGCAGCGGAGCCGGTACCGGTACACGGCGTAGCATTAGACGGCCCACAGCTCGTCGTCGAGTTTAGAAATTTGGATCCCGAGTATCCGTCGGCAGGTGAGGTTTCCAACGCTGGTCTGAGACGTCAGCGCAAACATTCAAGGTCGTTTGTGTCGTTGTGGAACTAGGGATTTCCTTGGCAGACCTTTGTGGACAGAATGCCGATCTTTTGGAGGGTGCGGGAGATATCGTCTGCAATGGATCCGGGATGAGGGACCTGAACTTTGTTATCGCGGTGAGTGAGAGTGAAAGCGTGGATGTGACCATGTCGGCGTCGATTCTGACTGACGCATACGTATCTCCAGTGGCCCGGATATCGGCCCCAGCGGTCCACGATCGGCATTGTTTCAGCCGAGGGTAAACCAGTGACGCGATTCGAGCTTGGACGGATAATCGCGAAGGAGTATGCTCGTTTATTCTGTGTGCGTTCCTTCACCTTCATATCTCTGATAAGGCAATTAAAATAAAGGCCTCATCTGCGCAATGCGCTCTCCCCCTTTTTTTTTCGCCCTTGTTAGAAAGTGGCGGATGAAAGACTGTTACCGAGCAAAGTCGGTTTCTACAATATCGCGCTTCATCAAGGTCGACATGCGAGAACGGGTTCGTTGGGCGTGCAGCTGAATCAACTTCATCTGGTCAGATTCCGCGGTACGATGGGGGGGAATTGGGTGGCCGATGTGGATATCGTGTAGACTCGCATCTGTTGGATAATGGAACGTCGAAGCGCCTGTCATGTATGTATACCTTGCCCTACTACTACGTACTCTTCTTTATTCCTGTGGCATTATAAAGGTCTTTTACCTAGACTTGTTTTAATACTCGCGCTCGTTACATATATCATGCTTGGTCTAAAGGAGGGAAGCGAGTGATGATACAGAGAAGCTCACTTCCCCGTTTTCCTGCTCGTTTGCGTGTATGTGCGAAGTGCGACTGTACTGTAGGGCGTACGGTTTCGAGCCTGTGAAAGCTCTCATCAGGAGGCTAACTGCTACCCCGACCGCCGCCCTTCCAGAATCCAGAGGCTGTTTAGGTCAACTACCCACTGTAACAATCAAAGGCAGTAGGCCAAAGGCAGGTATGCTGGCACTGGCGACCCAACGAAAAGTTGGTGGCGTAGATTTGGGAGAAGGCGGGTGGGAGAAGGAGGCTTCAAGTTATCGGCAAGAGTCAGTAGACTCTCTAGCCTAGAGAGGTGTGCTCCAGCCGGGCAAACAGGACCCTTTCGGATTCCCACCGGTACTCACTCGTTCTTAATTCCCATGCAGTACCATGGATTCCTTCCTAGCCATCCCCAAGGTTGGGATCTGACGAAGCGACACTCTTGCAAAAATATTTGGCGTTGAGATATACAGACAGAGGCTGCAGCATCGGTTGATCCACTTCCACCCCGCATGACTCAAGTCAGAGTTCGCCGGTCAGCGGAATAACACCGATATTAGCACACACTTGCATTTAACCTGAATGGAGACCAGGCTCAGTGACGTGGGCCTGTATGTATGGGGGTGAACGTTATAAAAGTTATAATACCCTGTCCTCCCTCCTTCTCTGTTTACCCTCATGCCATTGTTCGAGCTGCCTTTGCTGCTCTTGTCATCGATATCCTACCATTTAGCCCTCGACCGTGTGTCTTTTCCTGACCCCGAAGATAGGATCATAGTGACATCTATCCGGAAACATATATGGAGACATGTTGGCTTACCTTGGAACTTATACCTAGAGGTCTCTCCTCAAAGTGACGTCCAACCATGAAGCACTCACCGTGGCGGAATCGATGGTTACCCCTGGCTCGCTGCGGGACATCCTACGGTCGTCCACCAACACCATTTCGGTAGTCCTGGACGCGCTCGGGCGCGCCGAAGCGAGTAGACTGATCGCGCCATTCGTCCTCGGCGCATTACTCGTCAGTGGGCGGGATTACCCGCCTCCAATGCTACCGCACCCTCGGACCATATACTACGTACAAGCAATGCATCCGCAGGGAGCACAAGCCCATCACGACCGGTCCGTACGCCGTGGTTCGTCACCCGGGTTATGCGGGCCTGTTGATATGCATTCTCGGGTCGTGTATCGTGTATGGTAGGGCCTGGCGCGTTCAAGTTGTTGCGCGGGTTGGGTGTGTTGGGCGTACGGCGGATTAGGGTTGCGGCGACGGGATCATGGTGTTTGTTCAAGGCGGCGTTGTTCGTCACGCTCTTTCGTCGAATCACGGAAGAGGATCGGTTTTGATCGGAGGGATTTGGAAATGGAACGGGGAAGTTGGGGCGCGGCGGGTGAAGTAGAAGCTCGTGTCATTCGTTTGCTAGGGAAGGATTTTTTTTTTTTCGGTCACATTTGTGGGGAGGGAAATTGGAGTCATCGGACTCCCGTGTTCGGGTGAAGGAGCTCAGCACCGTGAGCGAGAACTTGAATAAGGAGAATGGCATGTATCCCAACGAGTACCATGTCAAACTCTATACATATCCCCATTTCCAGCCAGACAATCAACAAGCCGGTCCACGTCTGTGAAGGATGTGTGCCGCGCTGTGAACACGAATGAATGGAGAATATGTGTAGGCTGTACGGCGCTGCACTTGGACAACACATACTCGATCGCTAAACACCTGCCGTATGGTGGGCTAGGAGCATCTTCGGTGCGCCGGTTAGCCAATGATGGCGTGCGGTGGGGACGTCCCGCGAGGGCCTGCAGTCGGGGTCGTGCTTGAGGTTGTGCTTTCAAGTTCCCTATTCAAGGGTCTTCAGGACCACCTCCCCGCTTTCCAAAGGCTGATGTTTGAGAATGGTGGGCAAGATAATGCCTCAAGTTGGAGATCTCGAGTTCAACATTGAAGGTGTTGGCGGGGACTTGCGCAGCCCATCCCATTTGGACTCCGCCTCAAGACTCCTGAAGTCGCCTCGGGCCTGTGAGTCAAGTGTCTTGCCAAGGCGGATGCTCATTAGCTCAGACCGACTTCGTACCCCACCACCATGGAGAAGATTCACCTCGCATAGATCACCAAACGTATCATTAACTTTCATCTAACTAGTATATCAATACAAACAAATCTTTGGAGTGTACAGAAATCTGGTAAATGAGCGACTTGAATTACAAGGGGTTCAGTTGTTAAACCCGCGACAAACTCCGAGAAACGCCAACATCGTCGTGCAAGTCATACATGCGCGTTTACTCATAGATATTTCGTATACTATACATCCCAGGTAATCCTGGGCACGGAGAAACAAGCTTGTCTTTGCACCTTGACAAACGAGGTCAGACCACGTGTGCGACGCCGTCGAGCTTGATCTCGCTCCGATGGTTGTGCTCGATAACTGTAGTCGGACTCGCCTGTGAGCATCGATCATTGTCGACGTTGTTCTGGGTGAATGTCTGGACGTGGACCATTCTACTCCTTCGGTCCACAATGAGACTATTGCTGGTGGTAATCTGTCCGAGTGGGTACATATTCACCGGTTGCTTCCCCCGATGAGCCAACGCGACCCGGATGATGACCATGTAGAACGTGATGGCGATGATTGGTGTGATCTGGCAAGTCAGCAAGAACGTTTCACTGAGACTATTCTCATGGGGGAGCGGGGAATAGTGACTGACCATATCTAGAATCACGTATTGACCGTTGGATCGATTCACGAAGCAAATCAACGCCGCGGAAAGGGTGAAGGAGTAAATCATGCCAGCATCGACAATGATGTGTAGAATGGGCCGCAGTTGGGACTTTCGGTCGCCAAGTGGGCTCGTGGCCCTCTGGTCGACATACCAGATACGGGAAGCCAACAGAACTGGTAGAGGGACGAAAGAAGTTGATGATGAACTCTTCAACGTGCGTCAAACGCGAGTACGTACGGGTCGTCAGTAGGTTGGTCGTCAACGTCGATGCCCAAAACGACGTGATCCATTTCGAGAGGCTCCCAACAAAGACGTTTTGCGTCGCGCGCGATTCGGCATACGGACATGCGACTCCAGTTACTTTAGAGAGGCCGTTTATGATTTTAGTCCACCCTGGACATTACGGCACACGTACCAGCAACGGCGCACCAAAGCAACGTAGGCAAAATCATGACGAGTTTGGATTGCCATGCTGCATAACAGCGGTAGAGCTACGGTGGATCATGGAGTTAGCGGATGATGTTGATCTAGACGCAGTGAAAGCTCACTACGACACCGTCTCCTATTAGCGTCTGCACAGCATACACATAGTTCTTGGATACAAACGTCCAGTGCGAGACGTCCGAAAAATAACCATTAAGACCTCCTTGGGGGTTGTCTTGGAACGACACCAAAGCCTCCATGATCCTTATGATACCGATCACGATGTGCTGTATACCCGCAAGAAATTAATCTCTGTCTGATAGTGACGGGAAGAAACACGTACCACCGTGCTACAGAGCAGCAACGAGCAGGCTACCGTAAACATCTTACGGTTTATCTGGTTAGTGGCCCGCCGAGATGATAGTGCCCAGATCGTTCCTCCGAACAGCGGTAACGAGAAGCCTTGTCGAACAGGTGTTCAGTATGCTTTGCCCACCATCCATCGTTGACGGATTTTACCATACAAGAGCCCTTCGAGTAGTATTGACAAGAGCTCTGCCTTGTCCAGAGGGATGTCGGTAGTAGGCATGTGTCAGGACGTGCACTTGGAGGACACCAGGACGAGCCCGGGACAGGAGAAGGGACGGCGGGTGGAAAGGGAGGAAAACGCGGGAGGTGGGAACTCCGGGAAGGGATCGATAACACTCATCACAACAGCCCCTCCCCACATATGTATGTATCTGAAAATTGAGACACCTCGGCACCTCGGGCACTATCGGATGAATATAGCGATCGATTGATCTACGACCCGAAAGTTGCGGCGGGAAGTCAAAGAAGAGCTGAATGAGGAAGGGGGTCGATCCCGGACACCGTGCGGAGTGCGGGGCGTGCCAGTCTGAAACAAAGGGACGGGGGTCGCGTGATAGGGACTGTCGCTTGGCTGCTTTAGATCCCGTAACGATGTTCCGTACGGAAGCGAGTTTTGGCCTGCTTTGCCAATAGCCTCATGAGTCTGCCATGCCAGAGTTGGACGCGGTCTCGGATCATCGACCTTGGCAGCACGGTGTCGCCCATCTGGAGTGCTCTCCCCAAGTCCTCCAGGTTCACCTGGATATAGTACCTCGAAGCTGGCATCGCTTATTGTGCCACTGATCTTATGATCTAGTTGTACCTTCTCTGTCATTTCCGACGATCGCACTGCTCTCGGTGCTGACACATCCTTCAAGTTCCTGGGATACCTCAACTTGAAAGACCATGTTGCGTCTAATATGTCCATTGTCCAGTGGTGGGGGCTCAAGGTCTAGAGTTCATTCGCTAGAGACTATCTTTCAGTCATGGCAACATCTGTGAACATTCTCGTCAGCTGGAATCACAATTGGCAAGCGACGAGGGGATATTGTCGAGGCATTACAATGTCTCAAAATGTTTCATTTGACGAGATCTACTCTTCCACCATCATGATGAGCCCTCTATAACCTGAAAGGTTTACGATGAGGGTCATGATGCTGCAGAGTCTGCTCAATTGGATGAAGAAGGGTGAGATGAGGGAAATGATAGCGGGGATATTGTATAAATCAGGCTACCCCATTCTGCTACCAATTCTACGATATCAAGCCGGAGATTGAGCCGTGCCATGATCGGAGGGCTCAGGCTTCAATCTTGCAAAGCCTGAGCCTTCTCAAGCCGGGCCGGAACCTCACTATGCCATGCTGCCTCACGCGCTAGGTGTGGGTCCGACGACAACTTGATTCGTCTTGTTGAGCGCCGCCACCGTCTCATCAGACAGACCAAGGTTGGCTTGC
Source organism: Rubroboletus satanas (assembly GCA_038090635.1). Lineage (NCBI taxonomy): Eukaryota > Fungi > Basidiomycota > Agaricomycetes > Boletales > Boletaceae > Rubroboletus > Rubroboletus satanas. The sequence goes on from JBBPNB010000606.1 coordinate 14,297, forward strand.
ACGACTGCAGGTGGCGTCAAAGCAAGCCACTGGAGATATCACGGAACGTTTCAGGAACCCATCATGACCAAAGAGTTCACGAATTCCCTCACCTGTGCCAAGCTGACATCTTGGTATACGTCTACAAAGCAAGGGTGAGAAGACCTATCATCCGAGGATAGTACGAAGGGTACTTACCGGTCTTGAGTATCTCGAGCGATTTCAGAGTCGTCTTTCCGGTGTTCTCCACATAGTGTCCTGTGAAATGTTAATTGGTTCATCGACGTGGCGAAACAGGGCTCACCGTAGGGTGCAGGCACATAGCCGATGTCTCCGGCCTGAAAATTGTTAAGAAGGCCTGTCGGAAATAAAGGCAATGGGTGTGTACCCGGAAATCCCATGTTCTAGCATTGGCTTGTGAAGTGAATAATGTCATGCGGCCAGTTCCCTCCCTACCAATACTTGTAAAGACGACTTCAGGTTGCAAACACGAGCTCGCTTACAAGAAGAAA
>JBBPNB010000607.1:0-14742 GCA_038090635.1 Rubroboletus satanas
GCGTCGTCTTCTTTAACCGCACCGCGATACTCACCGCCTTGGGACAATTTGAAACAACAGGATGGCCGGCACTCGTTCTGCTTCCTCTGGAATATGTTCCTGCGTTTGCTCTCACTCCTCGATTCATCATAAGCATCCGGACGCTTCATCCTCGTGAACCTCAAGGCAGTAGTAGTCAAGGACGCGGGGTCGATGGCGGGTTTGGCTTATCAGGATCGCGCCATCGCGATCCCGAAAGCACGATCGTGTTGGATATTAGGCGACCCAAGAGCGAGGAGATAGAACCAGACGCAGAAATCCCGATGGAGGAGTGGAGAATAACCATGGAGCCTGGTAACGGAGTGGCATGATGAGAGCCTCGTACACCGAGTATTGTGATTCTGGCTGGCCAGTTCTATCTGCATCTCCTGACTTCTAACTTAACCTGTGTATCTGGATTCCGCGCCCCATTCACGCCAGGGTAATAGAGTTACTTATGACATCTGGGTTGTCGCCTCCTGGTCCCACCTATGGTTGGATTCGGTCAGCGATGAGAGATCCGGATTGAAATCCGGATCGACCGACTACTCTCCCTTGGCATTCTCACACTGGATACCCTAGCCCACACTACGGGGATATCACTCGCAGAATGATCAACCACCCGCGGAAATTGAGCGTTGAATATTACATTGGGGTAAAAAGAAGGGTAGGTATAATAGAGGGACACCCATGTCATAACTCCGTCCACGTCGTATGGCCGTCCGTGATCGAATTCATACACAACTCGCTTCCCGAGGAGTTTGCACAGTTTACTTTGGGGGGTTAGTCATGCGATCGCAGATGTGTGCATGACGCCCTTCGTTCAAATCAGTCACAGATCTGTATTGTGGATGGTTCGTGTAGGGGTGGTCCTGGCAGACCTCAAGGTGGCACTCAAGAATTCCCAAGTATGCCAAGTTCATGACATACATACGTCCACGTGTGCCGTGACGGTAGTAGATGCGCGCCCAAGAAAGTTTTTCATTCCGGTAGAGTGTAGACTATAGATCGTTTGGCCCATCCGTGGTTATTAACAGCTGAGACACCTAGAAGACGTGTCAACGGGTCATTTGAGAGAAATACTCAGAACGGCATAATGACCGGTCACCCGTCGCTACCATGGACATCGTACTAGGCGTGAAACGATAACATCGATAACATGACATATGTACCTTGTTCGGATGTGAATATGTTTCATCTGATCTGCCCGAGGCTCGGATCAGATTGATATGTACGACAGACTCGAAGCATCATTTGCCGCTTGCTGACATGAAACTAGGGATGGATACGTGGCAGGATCGACCGAGCGTGCGGAACCCCCGGGGGACTGCGCAGATTTATAAAATGTGCTAAAGAAATTAGCCATGCAACGTTATTTGGTGAAACACGGACCGTCGTCACGAACAGGCGTCCATGGCTGCTTAACCTACTTCGTACGGAAGGTTTCCTAAGACGTCCATCCTTCGGGGCAGGCAGGTCTGAGACGCCCTGATAATCCACGTTTGAGGCTTGTAACACAAAGCCACGGGTCGGAGCTTGCGCTCGAGGAAGGTAATATCCTGTATGAATACTTCCTCCTGTAAATTTCTATACAGAACACGATTTCCTCATCCTTCGCTCGCGGAGTTTGGTCACACCGCGGGTAGTGCGGGTCGGTGTGGACCTGCGATGGATGACTGGGCCACTGGAGTGCCACTCAAAGTCTGCCAGGACTCGGGGGCGCGTCGAGGAGCCCTATATCCACATAAAGAAATAACTGCGTAGGATGTGGATAGTCAGAAAGCCCCGTAGTATTGCTTGTGGTGTGTCGAGACTGACACAGGAGAAGAGCGAAGAATTAATTAAATTCGCAGACAATGGGAGATTTAATTTACCATAAATAGAGACAAACAATACAGTGTCAAGTCCGCGACGCTGAAAGGAATATCTAAAAAAGGCCAGGGCGTTGTTTGCGAAAGCGGAACAAAGACAAGCTGTAGGACCAGGACAATGGCCTGACTTTCATTGAAAGGCTGTTCTATTGTGACGCAGCTCGTTATATATCGCCCCGCTCCCCTCTCGCATGACTACAAGCTGTCCCGCACACTTACACGACTTGAAATGAATTCTCGTATGTTGCACCTTCAGTCCAAGTCCAATAGCTCACATGTTCGACAGTCTTTGCTTCGCTCAAGCGCTCTCCTCGTACTCGTTCTCGAAAGAACTCCACATCTGCGGATATGGACACTGTGTGTCCACCTTCTTGCTCCTCGGTCGTCGCTGGTCGAAAAAGCCGACCACCGCCACTCCAACTCATTCCTGAGTTATCAGAAAGTGAGCTCGACGTCGACATTTCTTCCAACCATTCGCCAGCGACAGCGCGTCCGACGCAGTCTTTTCAGCAACGGCCAGAATTGCACACGTCATGCATCACGCTCTCCGCCTATACCTTCTCACTTCATCATGCGTTATTCGTGTCCGGCAACGAAGCACCTCGGTCGCCTGCTCTCTCCGCTTCTTCTTCAACTTCCGACGGGGCCTCCAGCGAAGATGTACCTACCACCCCTCGGACCTCGGATGACGAGCATGGTTGCGACTTCGCGCTTCCCACTCCTCGCCTCTGTCCTCAGCGCATCTCCATCCGACCGCTCTGCATCACCAAGACGCGATCCCTGACCTGCCGAGAAGACGAGAGTATTCACAACTTCTTCGAGAAGGAAGAAGAGAAAACCGTCCCTCTTCTAGTGACTGAAGAACGACCTGAGCTTCCCACTGAAGCCTCGGCAGCGGCGGACGCCGCAGAAGAGGCAGAGCAAGACTTCTACACCCACGAATTCGAGGATTTTATCTCCGTATCTCCTGCTCTTTCCTCTCCCACTCAGCCTGCACGTCGTGACTCCCTCACCCTCGCTGCGGAGGCTTTACCTGCTGTGATCGACGCGCCTGAACCGAAACTTCGGGGTCGTAGTAGACACTCGAAGCCTCTTCCCCTTCTCCCTCCTGCCACTCCCCATCTCTCCTCTTTCCCCTTGATCTCAGGTTTGCCGCTAGGGCAGACAACCGCTCGAAAGTCAAGTGTTCGCCGGAAGCGCAACATTCTATCGCTTCCCGACGGTCCTCCGCCACCTCGGTCAGAGTCTCGTCCACTCCCTCGAGTGGCGATTCCCCTGGATATTGAGGATTCCATCTTCCCTGAAGACAAGTTTGATATCCCTTCTCCGGGACCGATCGCCATCAAGCAGATTCACGACGCAGAAGAGGACGCAAGCGTCTACTCTCGGTCTTCTTTCACATACACTGCCTCCGCTAGCACCCACCCACACCCACCCACAATCCCGGAAACTCCACTTGCTGGAGTGTACGGTGAAGTAACACTCCCGCGTTCGAGCACCGACTCTGATGCCCCGCGTTCCTCTATCGATTCCACTTCATCCTTTACGTCTTCAACCTCTCCAAACACTCCCATCTCACCATTCTCTTTCCCAAATTCACCTTCCTCTGAAGGCCCCGAACTCGAACCCACGCAATGCTTGCGCAGCCGTTGGTCCTCCAGCACGTTGGCCTCCGTCGCTGTCGAGTCACCACGTACGGCCACCCTCCTCTCGCCTCTCAAGAATGTCCTTGGCTCTCGAGCGCGTCGGGTGCTTCTCCCTCCCCAGAAGGTTTCGCCACAGATGCCTCCGCATCTCTCATCATCCACACTTTCTAAGAACGGGCGGGGTCTCTCCACGACGCCATCGCCGCTAAGCACTCTAGGCAAACATCTCCGTCGGCACAAATCGCGGTCGTCGACGTCAAGCGCAGGGACGAGCTCATCCGAAGGTGATAGCCATGACGGGTCGCCTAATGGACTGAAGAGGAAGCCCATTCCCGTGTCAATGTTCTCGCGCGCCACCTAATAGCTTGGGATGAATAGACGACATGGACGACATGCTCCATAGACTGAACCCTTGTTTTTGTGGTATACGATACGATAACTCTTCGACATTCATGCTAATCGCCCCTTTGTTAATTTTATTCCTGTCCTCTTTTTCCCTTCCGTCACTCGGGTATGTTGTTGACACTGCTGTATTTTTTTTCATCGCCATCCCATCTGCATTCTACATACGATATCTATAAACACACATACGATCATCGCTGTAGCCTATATGTACACGCATCGGACACCGACCGCACGCTTTCACACCTTCGTTTTCGTGCTCACTCGACTCTCCTGTAGCTGTAGTCCATGAATAAACACACATTCATTTCCGTCACGGATGCATATGGCCATCATCGATTTTGGGTTCGAGCAGGTTCACTTGACTCAGGGTTGCTACGCTACGTTTGTGTATCCAATGTCACCTTTTTGCATTCGGTCTCGGTGTGGCTTATGCACTTCCTTGTCAAAGTCCGGGTCAGGCCTCGTACCATGGCACTGGCGCCTGTATGGGCGAGGTCCGACTCGTACCTCTTTTGTCCAAACTCCGATACTGACTGGCAACCCCTTGTCAGCTTCTCCGCTCGCCGTGGCCCCCTTGCTATGATCATGACGGATCTGCCATTGATTCCAGACTGCGAAGATATGAGTCAGTGGACATTGGACAACGAAAACTTATTCGTGAAATCTTTGCAGTAACGCGGCATCTCATTCTCCGGATGCAGGGAAGTAATACTATCAACTTCCATTGTGGAGATAGTGGATTTCAATGAAGGCGCTCGTTGAACGGTTTTTCCCAAATGGATCATATCGAGAGTTCCGGCCCAACAGCCTTGGTCCATCTTACTACATGATCCTGATTCGTACCCGCAATAGGTAAGTCCGTTGCCTTCAAGCCTTGAGGTGTTTCACTGAGACCTCGTTTCATCCACCGCCGTGTCAACGTCCTTGTTCTCAGCCAGAATCCCCATCTGCAGACCCCTCCCATTCAACTACACAAAGTCTAGCTTCCAACATGGCTGACTCCCACCCTTCAGGTCGTCACAATAGCGATCGCAGGTCAACGTCGTCATTAAACGAAAATACACCGTCTACCACGGTATGGGAACCAGACCCTTCCAGTGAAAGTGAGCATGTCGCCCTGCTACATCCCGTCGTAGTAACGGTACTAATCGTGTGTTTGTTACTCAGCGCTTCTCCACAACGATACTCAGGATCACTCCCCAACTGGGGGCGATCGTACCCTTCGCTATCGGTGCTATGGTCTCCATGCCTTCCTCGTCGCCATCCACATCATGCTTCTCGGAATGTTGTTCACCCACCCGGAGCATTCGTTCTCGGTCTCAATCGACAACACGAACGCGACCATTGCCTTGAAGGTATTTCTCCATGGATTTTACTTGGTACGTTTGCGCGACCTCTCTTGATGGATGATGGTGTCACAGCTGTGTCGAAAAGATATACACCGCAATTTTGGTGCTCTTGACACAACGACTTGCGTTATCCGCCGTCATGCTGCAGCGACAGAAGCTCACAGCAGTACATGATATAACTGGTGCATGGAATGGAATTGGGGCTGCAATCAGTGCTCTATGGCAACAAACCAAGGTCATATCCTCGCCATCAGCATTAGTCTTGGTATTCATATACTTGAGCTGACAATGTGGCCACTACTGTCAACTGCCAAGGGCCTGTCTGGAAGTACTCTGTTTGATGTACCATCATCTGATTATGCTTACACTGGGGCTATTGTGGATGCAACCACCATTAACCCTGAGTGTGGTTTGCTTTCAAACCTTTCAGTTGGCACATGGAATTCAACTCAGCAGCTCTATCATGTTGATGTCAATGGGCTTGGTAAGGTTTGTTTACCAGTGCAAGGTGTATGGTTTCCATAAGGTTTATCCTCTCACTCAATATATAAAAACAGATCTTGTGAATGCAGTAATATTCATGCCTCCTATTGACCTTTTGGTTAAGACTTCTTGAGTGGTTCTTTGATCACTCTGTATAAATGTCTAAATGTGATCTAGTCCTGTTCAATGCATGACAACTATGTTATCTATCAGGTTGCTACTGCAATAGGACTGGGCAATCAGACTGATGAAGTCCTTCAAGTTGACCCTAAGGACCTAGCTGGGATTATATGTGAGTTCTGGGAACACTTTAGACTAGACTTAACTTGCCTTTCATTAGCTCAAGGTGCCAATGTTTCAACCACATCATATTTTGTTGCATGCACCCTAAATGCAACAACAACAACTCTTTACCTTGACATGCAGGATGGAAGGATTACCAATACTGAATCACTGCCTATCAACTCTAAGGAAGCTGAACCTTGGACTGTTTGGTCATCAGGTAACACTACAGAATTGACTCAAATGGCATGTGGATGTATTTTGCCTGTTTTGTCTGTTGGCTAATGATATGGTTCAGTTCATTACTGCCCAGGGCACAGCATTCAGTCTTACATGAAGGCCTACAATTTCCTGCAGGAAGTAAGGAATGTGATGGTATGCCTTATGGTGATATGTAAGCATTCCCTTTGATACACCTTCTCTCAAGTTAACTGGAAACTAATGCTTCCAAACAGATATCTAAATTCTTTGTTGAATATCTCATGGGTCATTGGGGAGGGAACAACCATATCAACACCAGTATCACCAATAACTCTTGAGAAGAATGACATGCAAAATGTGATTGCACAAACTGCAGCAGCACTTATATGGTTGGGTATGTCTTCAGCCAATTTTTGATATCCTTGCTATTGACTATTTTTAATTATGATCAATAGCAGGTGAAGTTGGAGTTGATAATGGTGGTTTCACACAAGATCAAGGAGGGAGATCAATAAGCTATGACATTCTTCAGCTCAGGTTAAATGTATGTATGTCTTTTATTTCTTTGCAGGCTGATCCCTTGACTTTTCTGCAGGTGAACACTATACCTGTAGGTTTTCTCCAATATTATGTGCAGAATATGTTATGACCACTTGAAGGTTGCTGTTGGCTTGTTTTGCTTCATCCATGCTCTTGGCTACAGTTGTTTGGATGCTTCATCATTTACAACCAACACATTCCAAGGCATTCATAACCAGCCCTCATATCCTGGGATTGATTTACATTTCTGCCCATTCCATTAGCCTGCAAGATTTCATGAAGACTGGCAATTCTCTACCAGATCACTTGAGGCTAAAGGGAATGAAAGCTGAAGTTTGTCTTGCTGACATGAAATCTGAAGCAATCAGACTTCTTGCAAGTACAGATGATAATCTTCAGATGAATGCAAAGCCCCATGCCCCCAGTTGGCATATTTTAGAAGGTTTATCTCAGTTGATTCTATTATGAAACCAAATGAATCAATACATGTTTTCTTTTTCTTGCAGGGCGATTCTTCATGCATTGGTTATGCTATGGCCTTCATGTCATTCTGCTTTCATTGCATGTGGCTTTAATTCTCCTGCTTATAAAGCATTCAGAATACCAGGTCACAATGACATCTGATAATCCTTGGGTGACAACAACTTTAACTGTATCTCTTCAAGCATTCTATGTGGTATGTTCTTCACTATACTTGTTTCATCCAAAAGTATTGACCTTGTGCTTGAATTCAGCTATATACTGCTGGGCTGGTGTTTATTACATAGCAACTAGCCATATCAGCTATTATTGCACAAAGGCATTATGAAACAATCACACCATGTACACTTACACTACACTCTCACCATGTCTTGCCCACAGCTCTCTACTACTTTCTTGGGACCTCTGGCTCATTGCATCTGTTCATTTCCAATTGGTATTCGTAGGTAGTATACACTATCCCCTATCCTGTCACAGCCTTTACTGCCTTTCTTGTCATCAGTCATGTCTCTCATACTTGCTCCATGGCCTCTACCACTTATCTTGTAGTGTTTCAGTATTTATTCCCTGTTCGATTCTTGGCTCAGTCCCTTGCTTGTGCCAGCTCCCTATACTTGCCTCATTCCAGTTATTACCTTATGGTCTGGCCCCTTCTGGTCTTGCCTAGCCTTTGTTGTCACTATTACCATCATATGTCATTAGCTGTCCCTGTTGCATCATCATTGCATCATTGGTCTAGCCTGGCCTAGACTAGCTTAGTCAGTAGGGCTTAGGGTTAGCTTTGTAGTATACTGTAGTCAGTAGATAGTGCTTGTAGTAGCTAGCTTTGGAATTCCACTTCTATACCTTGAATCCTAGCCTTCGGGTTAGCTCTTGGTTGTTGTGTGGCCTAGCATTGGTCCTCTTCTCTTGGTCCTTTCATAATTCAAAAGCTGCTCTTCTTTGATTGCTGGCCTTGTTGTTGGTCCCTGGTCACTCTGCAGGCATCACTCTCCTTCGCCTAGGTCTTTGTTCGTACAGCAATTCATGCAGTTCATGAGTCCTCCCTTTCTCCTCAGTACTTCTCCTCCTCTACTGCCTTCCATTGCCTGGCACTCTCTTGTTTGCCACTACTGAAACACTCAAAGTTCTGCCCGTACGTGGCAACTCTGGAAGTGCTTATGAAACCGAGGGGATGATGGAAAGGGGACTGAGTCCTACTCTCAATGAAGGATGAACTCTGAGGAGAACTCCAAGAGAACTTGACTGAGGTTCTCTGGCGGCGACTTTGGCCTTTATATACTACTGACTACTGTGTACACCTGTGTACGGTACATCTACGATAGGCCTCATGGTGGAGGCATGGATCAAGAATGGAAGAGCGGAAATGAAGTACATGCATGATGTGCCAGGCATCAGAATGGAAGGGAAGCATGTACATGAGGCCAACACATGGTGTGGCAGAATGGAAGCACAATGGGCGCCGTGTGTGCGAGTGAAGTGGCATGAGCCGTGAAAGGGTGAAAGAGAAAAGGGTTCCCAGGGTCACATGCACCTGAAGATAAGATAAGATAAGAAATGAAAAGTGAAAGTGACAAGTCAGAAATGAGAGTTTGTAACACTATCCCCCTCCTATGGCACAAACTCCGGAGGCACTGAGACGAATGGGACCTGGAATACATCGTATTTGTAGGGGTTGTACAGACTGAAGCTGTTGGCAAACAGGTTCTGGATATCCACATGAGGATTCCGTTCGTGGAAATGTTTAATTGCATCCTGCGTGTTAGCGAGATGGGACTTAGGCTCCCATGTACGTTCAGATTCGGGGTATCCAGCCCAATGGACTAGGTATTCAATACTTTGTCCCTTTTTTCGACAGTCGACGATGTAGTCAACTTTGAATTTGCCTTCGTGATCCTCTGTAATGTGAACTGGTCCTGGCTGGTCTACTGTCTGACCAGGAAGCCTTTCCAAACATGGCTTGACCCTTGAAATGTTCATGACGGGGTGGATTTTCATGGTGCGAGGAAGCTGCAACTCAACTGCATTGCTTCTCACGATTTTCATAATAGAGAAGGGGCCGAGCCACCGCTCGCTCAACTTCTTAGATTGCCGCGTCAAGTGGAGATTATCTGTGGCTAACCACACCTTATCCCCTACCGCATATGTGGGGGCCTCAGAGTGGTGTTTATCTGCCTGAACCTTCATGCGGTTCTGAGCTTCTATAATATTACATTTGGTATCTTCCAATGTCTGCGACATCTTGTCGGCTAGATCTGCGGCGGCTGGTGCCTTGGAGACATGCTGCTCTACGCCCATTCTTGGTGCGTAAGACCAGGTGACATCAAAAGGGGACTTCTGTGTCGAAGCTTGCTTCTTTGCGTTATAGGAAAACTGGGCTAGGGGTAACCAATCGGCCCATTGATCTTGCTTTTCTGCGGTATAAATGTGGAGATACTGCTGGAGATCTTGGTTCATGCGCTCCGTCTGACCATCTGTCTGCGGGTGATGCGCGGATGATAATTTAGGTTTAATACCGAGTCGTGCGCAAAGATCCTTCATAACTTGTGACGTGAACTGCGGACCTCAATCCGATCCGATGCTTTGCGGAAGCCCGTGGTTTTTCCAAACATTGAATAGATAGAGCTTTGCTGTGTCAAGGGCAGTGACGGTTTTATTGCATGGAATGAATTCGACTTCTTTGGAGAACCTGTCAACCACAACAAGAACGGAGTCGAATCCATTAGATAGGGGAAGATCCGTAATAAAATCAGTGGAGACATTGACCCATGGCATATCTGGAACTTCCAGTGGGTTTAATTTACCAGAAGGGGCTGTGTTACTCCCCTTAAACCGTTGGCATCTTTCGCAATGTGAAACATAACTCTTGACAAACGTAGCCATTCCAGGCCAGAAGTAACTGCGCTGCAGCAACTCCAACGTCTTCTCAACTCCAGGATGCCCTGCAACTGGTGTGTTGTGGTGTAACCTAACCACATTCATTCGTAACACTTCATCATTGGGAACATACATCCGAGAATCCTTCAAAATGAGCCCATCCAGCCCGAGTGAAGCATGTAATTCATTGCACAACTTCGTGACTCCTGATTCCTTCAAACGTAGCATAATATTTTTGATTTTCTGTTTGGTTTGTTCGCCTTCATCGGAGACTAGAATCGTAGGTCTAATCTGCTCCGGCGAAATAACTAATATTCCTTTGTTATTGTCTTCAATGCCTTTGGTGTGATCTTCTCGTCTAGAGAGGGCATCGGCTTTTCCCATGGTAACTCCAGCCTTGTGGAGCCACTTTAAGTTAAATCGGGAGAGATACTGGGCCCAACGCGCTTGGCGTCGGTTGAGATCCTGTCTAGTCATAAACCATTGTAAGTTCTGATGGTCGTTCCAGACCTCGAACTCGTGCTTTGCACCTTCTAAATAATGTTGCCAGATCTCGAGTGAACGAATAACACTTAACATTTCTTTGTCAGCAATGGGGTAATTTCATTCCTTGGGACTCATGGAGTGACTGGAGAAAGCGACAGGATGCCACTTCTCATCTTTCAGCATAGATAATACTGCACCCATTGCGTAATCAGATGCATCACATTCAAGATGAAATTGACAGTCATTGTCGGGGAATGCGAGAACGGGGGCGGTGGTGAATTTTTCCTTGAGCGTATCGAACACCTTCTGCTGCGCTTCTTCCCACATGAAGGGCTGATCTTTCTTGGTCAGATCATTCAATGGGCATGCGACTTGCGCATAGTCCTGAATGAACCTTTGGTAGAAGTTTGCCAATCCTAGGAAGCTTCTAACACCTTTTACGTTCTTCAGCACTGGCCATTCCAGAACAGCCTTGACCTTGGACTGGTCCATCTTGATACTGTCTTTTCCTACAATCATGCCCAGAAACTCGACTTCTGTGGCGCTAAATAGACATTTTTCTGATTTTGCGTATAAATCGTTTTCTTCTAATCTACGGAGGACTTCCTGCATGATCTTGTCGTGTTCCTCTTGGTTATCTGTTTTCGTAAATACTAGTATATCGTCGATGTAGACCACAACAACACCATCCATATCGGCAAAGATCTCATTCATCATCATTTGAAACGTGAATGGGGAGTTGCACAGACCAAAGAACATGACCACGGGTTCAAAGGAGCCACGGTGGCAGACGAAGGCAGCTTTCCGTTCATCGCCTTCCTTGATCCGGACGTTATTGTATCCCCATCTGAGATCCATCTTCGTAAACAGCTTAGCTCCTTTAAGCTTGTCGACCAACTGCGAGATAAGCAGGAGCGGGTAATTATTCTTGATCGTGTGTTCGTTGAGGTACTGGTAATCCTGTACCATTCTCTTTCGGCCATCCTTCTTAGGCACGAAGAACACGGGGGACGTCTGTTCCAATTTAGAGGGACAGATATAACCCTTCTTGAGCTGGTCATCAACAAACACCGAGACTTCTTCTTGTTCAGCTGGAGACAGGGGAATCAATCTAACCTTCTTCGGCTTGAATGAATCTTTGAGATCTATAGTGTGGTCCCATGGCTTGTGGACCGGCATCTGTTCTGACTCATGCTTTGAGAATACTTTTAACCAATCATAATATTGCTTCAGAACAAGTTCCTCAGCGGTCTTTTCTATTTTTACTGGCGCTTCCTGAGCGGCCCTGAGGTGATATGTGGCCCATGCAGCCTGATTTTCTTCCTTTTCTAATGTTCTGAGAAAGACCATTCTTTCCTGAAGGAGGTAACATGAATGGGGGCAACGTGTCATCTTGACTGTGCCCTTTTCCCAATCTATATCTGGGTTGTGGGCCTTGAGCCACGTGTAACCAAGTACGATCTGGTTCTTGCCAAGATCTGTAACTTTGGCTGTGAGCTTCTCATGGTGACCCTGGTATTCCACGATAATATCTGCGCAGTGCGTAATATTGCCAGCGGGGTTCTTGGTTCCGTCCATGTTGTAAATGGGAATTCTGTGACGTAAGGGGCGAAGCGGGAGCTTCTGTGCTTCGGCCCATTTCTGATCTATAAAAACTTCATTGGCGCTGCTATCCAGTAGCGCTTCTGCCGAAACGAATTCTCTGTCCTTCTTATCCTGAGGTGAGACTCTCACATTGAGCAATATCTCCCTTTTCGGATTAAGTGAACATGTAAATACTTCTGTGATTTCATTTTCATTCGGGGATTCTTCTCGCTTCAATATATATATATATATTTTGGTGTGGAATCAAGCGTCAGTTCAATGCCCCGACCACGCTCCGTACTAGCCGAAGACACCACATGGCTTTGTAAAGATTTAATACTATTGTCGTCGTCGTCGTCTTCGACTTCTTCAACGGTTAACTTAGCAAAATGATTAGCAAACTGAACACCTGAATTATTCAGTCCGCATGGCCTTTTCCCTTGTTGGCGTTGTCCTTCATGTCCCAGAAGTACGCCTTCATTTCATCAAAGTTCATACCACATACTGCGGCAAATGGATCATGAGGCCTTGGTGCCTTGTTGCTTGTGTCTGCATCTGCACCACGGATGTTGCGTTTGCCTCATTTACACTCGGCCTTATGTTTGCTGCCGAGCCAGTTGCACTTGGGGCACTTGTTCTTGGGCTTCTTGCAATCACGAACGAGGTGCCCTGCCTTGCCGCAGTTGAAGCATGCGTTTCCTGGATGCGTGTTTGCGGCTTTTACATTGGAGGAGGAGTCGCCGTAACTCCTTTTTTTGTTGTCCTCGTTGTTCGACCACGATGGACAGGTTCCTTGAGACAAAGCGAATGCTTCTTGTGCTTTGCTGAGTTCTCGGAGCTGAGCGAGGGTGCCATCAACGGTGTTCTGCCAGAGACCTTGCTCAAAGAGCTTTTGTACTAGCTCCCTTGTTGCATTACTTTCGAGAAGCCAAACTCCGAAAGTGTTTTCTATTTTTGCCTGATAGTACAGGGCTCACCACTTGGTAATGAATGAGTCAATGTCCAGGCATCCTTGCTTAAAGCCTGTGATTTCCTTTTTAGCCCAGTCTGACTGGAGCTGGGGACGGAAGAGCCCCTCAATTTCTCTTTTAAGGTTTGCCCACAGGGTTAGGTTCGAGTGACCTGTGGTGAGCTTTGCAAGTTCTGTCTCAGTGAAGTAGCTTCCTTTGGTGCCCTTTAAGCGGGAGAGCATGGCGTATGCACGGTTTATGCCATGATATGTGTCTTCATCGTACATAAAATGCTTGGGGTTGCAGTCCATCCATGACTGCATCTTAATCCACCAATCTTCGAATTTAGCCTTTGACCCATCATACTCTCCAGGGTCTGTGAATATCTCGACTTTAGTAAAGGAGCCTCCGCCGCCTCCACTGTTGTTGCGGATACCAGCCCCGTTGTAGCCAGCCCAGCTGTGAAGTCCGAGGAGTTTGCGGGTATGCTGGTCCGCTTCTTCTGTTCGGTCTACTGCCGTCTGCAGTTGCTCATTGGCCCGAGCAAGGGCATCGACGAGCTGGTTGTGCTGCAACTCAAGCCCTGCTATCTGCGTGGAGTGTGCATTCAGCGCCTCAACGAGCTGCCTAATCTGATCATCGTAGTTAGGGGCGGGGGGGAGCATCGGGATCCATTGCTTAGTATGGGTAAGAGGAAAGTCTAGCTAGGTAGGAACGTGGGCGAAGGTAAGGCCTTCCTAGTTGAGGTATGTAGTTATCTAAACAGATCCTTGAGCTGTTCAAGTAATACTTCTTACGGTGCCTTTGCACACGAGGTTGTGGTGTGGGAGTGCGCCAATAGTCAGGGGTAGGGGACCTTCCTTTTAAATTGCCCCAAATCCTTTCTTCAGACTCTTGGTTGCGCCTTGCGCGTGCTTCTTTGTAAGTGTGGAGAACATTGGGGGGTAAGAGTGGTAATGCTACTTCTGTGGGAACGTCTAACCCAAAAAACTCTTCAAAGATACCTTCTTGGGTACCGACTGACGCGAGGCTTGGCGTGGAAGGTGAGGGGGAATGGGGGTGAGACGATCGACAGAGGGCGAGCGCACTCTCTACTCTGGCCCAAACATCGTAGTCGATAGGCGGATATACGAGCTCTAACTCGTCTTCTTCTTCCTTCTTGGGGGTTGCCAACTGTAAAGGCACGTACAATGGTTCTTCTGATTTTACTTGCTCTGACACAGGTTCTGGTGATAACCCGGCTGAGTAGCACTCTAGACTGGGAGAGGAATTCACTAATCGTTGTAAGTGTGAGTGGTTCCTACTCGGGCGTTACGACCTCCTACTTGTGGTCACAGAGGCTTCTGCAGTCCTTCGAGGGCTCTTACTTCAAATGCTTTTCAGGCGACCGTTGTCGAGAGAAAGGTATAGTCAAGTTCTAGTGAAACACTCAAAGTTCTGCCTGTACGTGGCAACTCTGGAAGTGCTTATGAAACCGAGGGGATGATGGAAAGGGGACTGAGTCCTACTCTCAATGAAGGATGAACTCTGAGGAGAACTCCAAGAGAACTTGACTGAGGTTCTCTGGCGG
>JBBPNB010000608.1:0-14737 GCA_038090635.1 Rubroboletus satanas
CCTACCCCTATGCCCATTTCACCATTACCACTATCTTGTCTTGACCTTCCTTAAACTACAGACAGTATTCCCATACCTTTGGACCATATCCCTTTCTTAGTCTCTTCTTTCCTTTCTCTTGTACCACCAATTCAGTCCTCTTTCTGTGTTGCTCCACAAGGACCAGCACTGCCTTTCCATTTTCATCAAACCTTCCCTTATCTCCACATGGTCTCTTCCTATCTCTTATCTCTAACTCATGTGCCAACTGGTCTCCTGAGAGTTCCCCTTAAGGGAAGCTCAGGCCTCATAGCACCTTGTACACATATATAAGACCCCTGCTATAGAACTTAACTTTCTAGCTAGATCTACACAATATACCATGTAAGTCTTCAGATTACTTCTAAGTACCTGCTACTAGTCTTTTGGTTACTAATCCTAGTTCCTATGCTAGGAAGTGTGGTAGTGTCATAACAAACATGGGTCTCATCTTCCATTTTAACTAGGGTCTAGTTAGGTAGACAAAAGTCCAACTTTATGTACACAATCAAGACTAGTTGGGTTGGCATTTCTTAGGTCTAGCTACAATCATATTTGCCCTTCTATCTATCCACTACCCTAACACAGTTATTTTTTTGTTTTCCACAGTGAATGTTGAGCAGTATGTGGACATCTTGGAGAACAACTTACTACCCAGCATGGAGCAAAGTGGAATTTCTCTGAAGGATGTCATTTTTCAGCAGGATAATGATCTCAATCATACTGTACCTCTGAAAGGGTCAAGGAATGGATGGAGGACAACAATATCACTCTCCTGGACTGGCCATCATAGTCTCCAGACCTCAATTCTATTGAATACCTCTGGAATCACATCAAAAGAGAATTTTACCAGTATCCAACACAGGCCAAGGGAGTGTGGGAGATATGGGATGGAGTTGTAGAGGGATAGAGAGGGATAGAGCCAGAAGAGTGTCAGGGATTGATTGAAAGTATGCCAAGAAGGATTGAAGCAGTGATCAAGGCCAAGGGGGGTTCTACCAAGTTCTAAAACTACATTTACCATATTTTTGAAACATACTCACATACATAATTGTCCCAATAAGTGTTAGTTTTGAATTGTATATATCTCTATGGTTACTAATCTGAACTACATAATCATTTTATCCACACTTAGCCCTGATTAAATGCTTCCATTTATACACCAAGACCCTGTTTATATTTGTTTATGCTCCAGAGTTATTCAATAAACAATCAAAAAGTGCAAAACATTGGGACAATTTTGTGAGTCACTGTAATTAGCTTGATAATTCAAGAGCAGCATCTCTTGATAATTATACATAGATACATATACTCTCTCTCTACAGTATATGTATATTTATCTTTCCAACTTGGTGAAAAGACACAGCTCCAAGGGAAGAAAAAGAAAAGAACTGTACAAAATACATATCATCTACAGAATGTATTTGACAAAATGCCACATATAATTTTCCTACAAGATAGATTAAACTGTTACTACCTCTGCAAGCCAATTTGTATAGCTCCATGTATCTGTAGGAGCTAACACCTGATCACCAAAGGCAGAAAGCATATACCCCTCATACATTTCCACAATCCCATCAGCTAATAACAACTCCCCTTTTCCAGTATTCTTCTCAATATATTTCATATAGAGCAACTGGTCTGTGATTTCAGCTTCACTTTGCATGGTATCATGTATGAGCTGATCTTGGTCAATATACCTAGTACAACCATTAGGGCATTCCAACTAAGTACAATTTACTTACCTGTGATACTCTAGCAATTCTTCCTGGGGTACTTTTGGATTAAGAAGCTGACTTGCTAACACCCCAGTGGTCTGAGTATGAGTCTCAGCTTTAGTATATGCCTGAGATCTTGCATCCATGTTTGTTGACTGCATGGATTTTCTTATGACATCACTTGGGGATGGAGCTTGATTGCCAATCCAGCGTCTAACACCTGCCATCAATCTTACCATAGACAATCAACATGATTGACTAAAAAATGAAACTGAATCCAAACCTAGGATGATGAACTGCATTGGGATTACTAGGCAAGAAGGGACTATAGCCTCCATCATTCATAGACTTCCTATTGCAAGTTAATCTACCACCTAGTAGGAGCAATACAACACTCACCCTGGGGCTTTCAAAGTATTCATGCAGTAGGCAAAATGCTTACCCAAGGAAGTGAACAGAAGTGGTCTATAATACTCTGACCAAAAGTCACCCCTATGAGTTACAAAATCATGCAGTGCATGCAAACACTCATCTAGAGTGTATGCAGTTTCCAAGTTGCAGGGCTGATACCATTGCTGGTAACTGCCTCGTGAATGAACAACATGCCCATGGTGTTCATGAACACCAAGGAACAAATTGATCGCTGTTTGCTTGTCTGCATCTATCTCCATCATGAGTATAGCCGTCACACGTGATACATAGAAACCAACCCAATAAAGAATTGGTGTAGAAACGCCGAATGTTCTCGATTATATCACGAGAGTGACTGTTCCAATGAGGCATTCGTCGATAGGTCTCGACCCGGTTGACAAGTGCACTTCCTGTATACTGAAGAGCAATGGCTAGTGGAAAAGGTGAGGGGGAAAGGGGGAAAGACCTTGATGTGATGCGTACTGTCACCGTGATCATGATACATCTCTGTTAGCATGTTGACAGCATCCGAGTCAAATGAGAGATTTGGATTTCCCACTACTCCAAGCGCATAAAGTTGATGACCGAAAACTCGCTTTCCGAACACGAACTGAGCGGCATTCGTACGGTCCAAACAGTCCACACAGTTTATACGACATATACCATTTTGCAAAAGAATGTCACTTCGCCACGACGGAATATCTTTGTCCCTGCGGAACATTGGATCGGCGCTTGAGCAGGGCTGACACAATGATATACACTTACGATTCACTTTGCAAATAATGAGAGAACGGCTCCGCTCCGGTATGGAAAAAGCCCGTCATTTGAATCGATTCCTCGGCCATATCCTCTAAGTAACTAATGACATCTTGTGTCTTCCTGTGGAGAAACAGGTAAAGAGGAACATTGCTTTGATGCCAAACGAACATACTCCTTGTATGCCCTCGACATATCCCAAGCAAGATAAACCATTTTCTTGTCATCCGGCAAAAATTGGTTCAAGTAACGCACACACTGTGTATACTCGTCCAAAAGTTTGGATTCCCTGGGTACAGGCTCTCGCCTCTTAATAAGGTTAAGGATGAAAATAGGAGCTCCGTAACGAGCAAATAGGTCGTTAAAATGGCGAGAGGCAGCGGTGTAGAACGGGTCAATCACATTGACTGAGAAACGCAATGAGTGAGAGACATCACTAGCGCTCAGGGACTGACTTTCAATCGGAGGGCGCGGGCTCATAGTAGTGGTGTCTTGTGTCCAGTAGATAGGAATGCTTCCTCGGTACTGCAACAGCATCGTGAGCGGAGGAGGAAGTGCACAGAAATTGGATCTTACTTGTACATAACTCGTATATCGTGGACTCGGCCAGCGGGAATGACCCCGCTCGGACGGAAAGTAAAATGGTGTAGTCAAGGCCTCCGAGACGATTTGCTCCGTCTCGACTTCGTTCGCGACATTACCCTTGAGTTTGATGAGAAAAAGTCAAAAGGAAGAAAAATTGAACTCTGACATCTTCGTTAACGCCTCTCGTCAGATACCTAGCCCCCGCATAATGACGAGAGCGGCGAGCGATCAGAGTGACAAGGATGACGCGACCAAGAACGTTCAATTCTAAGTAAAAAAGTGTTGGTGTTGACCGAAGCCGAAGTAGATGACACTCACTGGCTTGATCGACATGACCGTGGATGAGCGGAATCAACCAAGTGTGGACCCCTCGCGGAGCTGTATCTGTGAAAGGGCGCGACATCACATAAAAGTTCCAGACATAACGATCGTTGAAAGGCCAAGAAGAGTCCCGAAATCGGTCTGGTTTCGTAAGATTATTCTGGAGCGTCGAAGTAATGTCGTACGAGTGACTGTTGCTGCGCTGAGTACTATGTCGCTGCTACTACAAAGAAGAGTACCTGAAGTAAAAGTTTTTCGACATATCGACTTGTTTGAATATGTTAAGCAGGCGTTGTTCTTCTGCGGGCTTTTCTATCTTGTGGTTGACACAGACGGGTATTATATCGGTGCTCTCGCAATGATATAGGTAGTGGCCGCCGAGAAGTGCGACGACGGAGCGTTTTGAAATCACGATCATGTACCATCCCGCGGTGAACTTGACAAAGCCTGGCAGCGAATTGTCAGACAGGGAGTACGCGGGCGGGGGATACGGCTTACCGGCAATTCCAAAGATCACCCTGGCTCTTCCTATGCCACCGGAACCCTTGTTTCCGTCATCAAGCATCTTGAGCATGGCGCTCATCTGTTTTCCGCTGTAGTCGGTGTCATCTTCGACGACATATAGGTCGACTGGAGAGGTGCGGTCGATTTTGATGATGCGGTGGCGTGAATCGGATGCGTTGGATGCGACGATGTAAAAACGCAGCTTGTTCTCGTACAATATGAACTTGTTGAAGACGGTGGGCATGTCCGCGGCCATCATGGTGGTCAACAAGCAAATGCCAAAGAGTGGCAACACTACCCTATTGGGAAATGCTTGTGATGTCATCCCCCCTGTCACACCAACATATATAAAGGTCGAGTTCAAAGTTGGGTCCTCTTCCGCTCTCTTGCAATGTTCCTTTTCTATTTCTTCCTTCTCGCCAGCGTGGCGCACGCGTCCAGCTGGTTCTCCTCAGAGCCAGATTATGCCAAATGGTCACATGCCGAGCTGCGCACCTGGCTCGAACATCACAACATCAAAGTACCCCCTTCCTTCGACAAGCCTCACCTCTACGACCTCGTCGACGTCAACTGGCATAGTCCACCCTCCCCCCCCGCATCCTATGCCGAAGCGGGTCGACAGTGGTCGCTCGATCAGTACAACCGAGCTCAACGTGCCTTCAAGCACATCAAGGATGATTCATTCGACAAGTGGGACGAAAGCAGGCTGAGGGCTTTCCTACTCGAGCAGGGTGTTGTCGCCCCCTTGGGTCCTCGCGAGCAGCTTGTCCTCCTTGCCAAGAACAAGTACCGCGCATACACCGACGCAGCCACACTTTATTCCTCCCTCGCCTCCATATCAGCCTCATCAGCCTACGCCGGTGCCACCGACACAGCCCACTCCGCGTCTCAATGCATCAGCAGCGCGGTAGCTCAGGCAACTCACGAGGTCGCTCGCGCGTTTGACGACACAAAAGACTACGTTTACTCGTCATGGGATGACCACCGTTTAAGGAGCTGGCTTGAAGAACACGGCATCGTAGAGGCAAAAAGCGCAAACACCAAAGACGAGCTAACAAGGCTTGCCAACCACTATTACCGTAAAGCAACCTCTGCTGCATGGGAGAGCTGGAGTGATTCATACATTGTAAGCGCAAGGATATCTTTTACCTAGTTTGCCTTCCCCTAATGTTTGTTCCAGCGGGAATGGCTTGTTTCTCACAATCTCTTGAAACCCACCGACACACCTTCTCGACCGAACCTTCTCGATGAAATGAAGAAGTACTATTACAACTTCACAGACAATGTCTGGAACACATGGTCCGACTCCGAGTTGAAAGCTTGGGTTGTCGATCACGGCTTTTTGAAGAGTGACGCCGAGAAGAATCACGACGAAATGGTCAAGATGGTCGAGTAAGCATTGATAAACCTTATCAACGGTTCCGACTCGACGTTCTATATGTGTTAGGGAGCACTACCTCTCTGCGTCAGATAGCATATGGGGAGCATGGACGGACTCGGACATCCGCCAATGGCTTTCAGAGCACGGATATCTTGAGAACAGAAATGACGTGAAGAATCGCAAGGATCTTGTTGATCTGATCAACAGCAAGTGAGTATCTGACCTGACCTTGCTTGTCTCGGCGTAGCTGAGTGTTCATCGCAGGTACCCCGATGCAACGGTAAAAGTTGCTTCCTATCTTGCATGGCCAGACGCCCGTTTACGTGCATATTTGCGCGAAAGGGGCATCAACGAGAATGCACTCCCGACCACTAGACCTGGGTTACTGCGTAAGTCCGACGTATCTCACGTCAATTTCGTCTCAACGTCTATGCAGAAACGACTCGTATTCGCTGGGTGCAAACTTCTACCAGGGCCGAAAATATATTTGCGAGGCTCAAGGAAATCGTAAACAGTTCCGTAGAAGCTGCAGAGGAGAAGGTCGCTCGAGTCCTTGACGTACGTTGAATAGTTTTGACAGTTCACCCTATCGGTTGACGGGTCTTCTCTGCACATGACAGGTTTTGAGTGGGCACTCGCGCGATGATGCCCGCGAGTGTGCGGACATGAAGAAGGCTCATGCTTGGAGTTGGGGCTCGCACAAAGTCGATCAGGTGCGAGAAAAAGCCGAAGAGGTGGTACAGTTTGCAAGTGTGGGAAGAGACAAGGTTCATGGGACAGGAGATGAGTTGTAATCCCGACAATGTGTGAATATTCACATCGAAACTACAAGAGATATGCGTTTGTATAGTAATTGTACCGCGACGGTCGACCTTAGAATATTCTACGCGCGAGCGGTCTGAGTTCGGACACATACGATGCAACGGCCCCCGAGCTGTCCCGGGTGACGCCATTATCAACGTGTGATAATGGTCGGAAGTAACCGTGGAGTCAAGCCCTGGTGATAAAGATCGCCATCTTTCTGAAATCTCCCCATAGTTGCTGCATCCTTCATACTCTGGTTAACATGGTGAAAGCTGTCGTACTCGGCGCTGCAGGTAGATTCCTACTCAGCTACTCTACTCAGCTACTTCAACCAGTACTGACCAAAGACGATCAGGCGGTATTGGGCAACCCTTGTCCCTCTTGTTGAAATCGAACACTGCTGTGACTGAGGTATACCGTCCGTTCTCCATCGCGGCTTCCTTTTATGCATGCGTAACAGCTCGGCCTTTATGATATCGTCAATGCCCCTGGAGTTGCTGTCGATCTGTCTCACATTGCAACCCCCGCAAAGGTCGAGGGATATCTTCCCCCAGATGACGGCTTAAAAAAGGTTCTCACCGGGGCAAAAATTGTCGTCATCCCCGCCGGTATCCCAAGGAAACCAGGAGTGAGTGGGTTGTTTCTTTCTTGTGGAAGTGACGTCAACTCAAGTCTTTAGATGACACGGTGCGTGTCCTGGGTGAGCAAATCTGTCGGATGACTAACAGTGGCAGCACTACTCGAAACCTGCAGTGACGACCTCTTCAAGGTTTGATCGGTTTCTTCTCTACAGCGCTCACCGATTGCTAACAACACCTAGATCAATGCTGGAATCGTGCGCGACCTTGCTACAGGAATCGCAACGACCGCTCCAAAAGCATACGTGCTTGTTATTTCCAACCCTGTGAACTCTACAGTCCCTATCGTTGTCGAGGTTTTCAAAAAACACGGAGTCTTTGACCCCAAGAGGTAATGTTGTATCATACATTGTTTTTGAATGTTCTTTATCCCAGCCTCAGGGTCTTTGGTGTTACAACACTGGATGTCGTTCGTGCTTCGACATTTGTGTCGGAGATCCTGGGAGACCGTTCTTTGGCAGGTTCTGTCGCCGTACCTGTCATAGGGGGTCACAGTGGCGTTACCGTCCGTACCAAAGCTCTCACCCAGATTGTCCAGTTTTTAACGAGGACAAACAACAGATCGTGCCTCTTCTTTCGCAATCTTCGCACCCTCTTCCTTCCAGCCTCGGGCAGTCCACCCTTGACTCCCTAGTTAACCGCATCCAATATGGAGGTGACGAGGTCGTCAAGGCTAAAGACGGTACTGGTTCAGCTACGCTTTCAATGGCTCATGCTGGCGCGGAATTCGCGGGCAAGGTTATCCGTGCCCTGAAAGGCGAGAAAGGAATCGTCGCCCCGACCTTCGTTAACCTCGATGCGGATAAAGTTGGCGGCGAGGCTCTCAAGAAGGAGCTCGGTAAAGATATACAATACTTCTCTGCACCCGTCGAGCTAGGGGTGCGCTTGCTGCATTCTAATTAACCACCTGACCTGACTTCACTGTAGCCAAACGGTGTGGAGAAGATTAAGGGTATTGGCAACATTACAGATACGGAGCGGGCCCTTATCGCAGCTGCGCTTCCAGAGCTTGAAGGCAACATCAGCAAAGTGGGTAATATGTGTTCCATTCTAGATCTCTCACTCAACTCGCGTTAGGGCATCTCGTTCGTCGAGGCTCCTAAACTTTAGAGGAATAAGTAACTTGGTATAACGTTATTACAACTGGTGGAGGTGTACGCTTGTTCAAACAAATGAGAGTATGTGACTGCGCCTGGCATGATTTGTGAGGGACAATGTTCACAAAATCCGAGGATATTTATGCACGTGATTGGGCGCGTCGAGTTCATTCTTCACGTGACTGCGCGTAAGTATGAGCTCCGAGCTCTTCCCTAAGTTCCCTTGTCGTCTGTATTTTTCGCTCGTCCAAGCTCAGTGACTGAAGTTTGACCACCTTCATGTGGTCAAAAATAAGTACTGCCCTCAAATTACAGGAGGGAGATCACACTCAATCAACTGCACACCATCCTCCACCTGATCCTTTCTGTGCAAATGCCGCAACGTATTACGGGCAACAACCCCCCCCCACTCCCCCCGGCGAACATTCCCGCACCGCCTCCCGCGAGGAAGATATGATCTGGTCCCTCCGCGCGCAGCTCGCACTGCAACAAGAGTTGTGTGCTCAGTTCGAGATCGATCTGGGCGCCCGTGACGAAATGGTTGAGGCTCTGACGCTCCGCCTCGAGGCATCGGAGAAAGAGAACGCCAAACGCAAGAGCGTAGGCCGCTCGTGGAAGAAGAAGGCTGCAGACTTGGAGAAGATGTGTCGTCACCTGGAGGAGGAGGTAGACAACAGCCGTCAGGAGAGTATCGAGAGGAGTATCATGGACGAGGCGAGTGGAGAAGCGCTGCGTCAACTACATCGACGGATTTCACAGCTCGAACGGGAGAAGAAGGACATTGAGGCGGAGTGCGGCTCCTTGGCACGGAGCCAGCTGGATCACCGAATTTCGCAACTCGAACGGGAGAAGAGCGACGCCGAAACGGAGCGGGACGACTTCTCATCGGAGATTTCTAGGCTGCGCGTCCATATCCAGCAACTGCAAAAAGATAGCGCAGTTATGGAGGTTACAATTGTCCAGCTGAATAAACAACTCGAACAAGACAAAGAAGATATTGATGGCCTTAACATCGCATTGGAATCGAAACAACAAGAACTTGAACTGGTGCGTATTACTCCTCTGGGACTGAGAGTCTGAGAAATAAAAATTCACTTTCGCCCTTTTTGTCACTTCAGGTAAAACGCAAACACGGAGCACGGAGCACTGTAGGTCCGACTGCTGGTCGAACGAGCGCAGCCCCATCTACTGCTGGAAAAGCGGTGGTACGTGCAGGACCACCCCCGAAAATCTCGCGAACTTCCACCCCCGGTACTCGAACTACGTCACCCGTTCCCTTGGGAGTTCCCTCTGCCCTGGGGAGGGCCGCGAATACTAGACCACCCGTCAGGACTGCATTGCGCCGAGCGTCCACTTCGAGCGCGGAATCCAAGACCAAGTTCCCCAGTCGAAGAATCAGCATCACGTCCACGCCAAGCGAAACAAATGAGAAAGAAAATGTTTCTGCACCTACATCCCTGAAAAATCCGAGAAGAACAATGGTTCCAGCATAATGCGTACCGACGGGTGGGTAACAACTTTAATGTTTATCCCCTATACTGGGTTTATGGCTCATTCTTCACGATATTCCCTTGCTCTTGGACATGACTTCATCACTTTTGCTTTCCAGTGGTCAATTCTTTCTGTTGTTAACCAGGATACTCGTTGTGGATATATGATTTTTTCTTTCTTTTTTCCGACATGTGCTATGCACTGCTTACCATCGCCCGTTTGCATATACGATGGATGTTCACCTTATATTTATGATACCTCTGCCTTCCATGATACGATTCATAGGTTGTATGCATAGGTTCTGGTCGTGGCATCTGGCGCTGATGATTGATGTATCTTCTATGATCTACTAAACTCCAATCACTTGCAGTACTAGTTGAATATTTATTTACTATCGAGTCTTTTTTTTTTTTCTGGACAAGTGATATTATCATGTAGCAGCTGCCTAGACTAGTCCCACATAATACGCTATGGCGGCTGTCGGTAACTGCTAGTCCGAGGGAAAATGCTCTTGCACACGCCCTACGGTAGTGTAAGGGGTGTGGGGCTCCGTAAGCTGTCAGGTTGCCTCAGTAGGGTCAGACCTGGGCAGTGTTACACCCACCAAAACCTCAGGGGATGTGGCCCAGTTTGGTGGTAGCTGTGTTGCACGGGGTAGCATGTGATCAGTTGGGAGTTCTGGCCCGTCGGGGGTCGATGTGTAGGCGGGTGTTGAGTTTGTCGAGCCATCTAGTTTCGACCTCGTGTCGTGCGTGGTTACGGTCAGATATTACCTGTTCACATCGCAGCACCGGGCTGATTCAGATATAATGATCTGTCGCAGGTGGGCATATGGGGCGCGTTCGGCAGCGCTTCTCCTTTGGTTTCCAGCAGTGGGGGAGGTAAGGCATCCGTTGCCTAAGATAAGTCCGATCGTTGGGCACTCCCAGGCGCCGAGGGCTGTAGGCCATGTTTGGTGTACATACCAGGTCCCAGACGGTGGTCTGGTCTGGTCTGGGGCAGGTGCAGAGGACATGTTCAATGTCTTCTATCGGCGCCTCGCAGTTGGTACATTTTGTTCTGTGTTCGTAGTTACGAATATTTAGCCAGAATTTACCTATTCTGAGGGAGTTGTGGATGGCTCTGAAAAGGAACGACTGGATCGGTCGTCGTATGTCTGGATGGCGGGTCGACCGCCATATCGTCGGCGTGGTCTCCAGATTTCACATTGTGTCGTATAGGTCCTGTCTGATGCGGTAGAGGTTCCTGATTGTGGAAGGGG
The DNA here is from genome assembly GCA_038090635.1 of Rubroboletus satanas. Lineage (NCBI taxonomy): Eukaryota > Fungi > Basidiomycota > Agaricomycetes > Boletales > Boletaceae > Rubroboletus > Rubroboletus satanas. The sequence continues at coordinate 10,986 of JBBPNB010000608.1, forward strand.
TACTTATAGTGGGGGGAGTACTATCGAGTCTTGATTACGCCTTTTTTTACTTCTGGTCACAATGAACCGAACTGCCGCCTTGACCCGTCTGTCGAGTCTCCGCCACCACGGCAGCAACGTCGCTGTCCGTTCCATCATACGCACATTCCAAACTTCCACCGTTCGTCTAGGTCAGAGAGCCATAGTGTACAGTAAAAACGGCGACCCGTCCTCTGTTCTTTCTGCAGTCAGTTACCAAGATCTCCCTCCCCCAGCACCAAAAACCGCGAACATCCGTTTTCTGCTTTCCCCCATCAACCCCGCTGATATCAACGTCATCGAAGGAGTCTATCCAGCGCGGCCGTCTCCTAGTGCGGACTTGTCGTCCGATACGCGCCATGCAGTATTTGTCGCTGGGAACGAGGGGGTCGCGGAAGTCCTTTCCGTTGGGAATGGCGTTACAGATCTGAAGGAGAGGGATTGGGTGGTCATGACGAAGCCGCAAATGGGAACCTGGGCATCGAGTAGGAACGTCTGCGTCGAGGACGTGCTCAAAGTGGACTCCTCAGGGTTGAACCCAGTGCAAGCTGCAACTCTCACAGTATGTGTGTTTCGTGAACCTTGGCCAAACGAAACTGATGACTGGCCTACTTAGGTTAATCCGCCCACCGCTTATAATATGCTTCATGACTTTGTTCAGCTGAAAGAAGGCGATTGGGTAGTACAAAACGGAGCAAATAGCGCCGTACGTGTATCTTGTGTGTCCACGTCACTGCGAGTGCTGATGATAGAAGCAGGTTGGGCAAGCAGTCATTCAGATAGCTGCCTCCAAGGGATTCAAAACCATCAACTTCATCCGCGACAGGTTAGAAGTTCGGTCTAGGTTTTCGTATCACAGCTGAAATAGCGGGAAGAGACGACGTGGAATCCCTTAAATCACATTTGAGAGCCTTGGGGGCAACTCACGTTGCAACCTACGATGAATTGTCGGACAGGGCTTTCAAAACTACCTTCTCATCTTGGACACAAGGCAAAGTAGGTTCATCTTTAATTTTTGTGGATCTCTGCCTTAAGAATTCTCCGAGGACGTCAAACTGGGCCTCAATTGCGTGGGCGGAAAAACTACAACTCTGATGGCACGTTTACTTGGGGAAAATTCACATCTAGTATCATACGGAGCCATGTCGAAAGATCCCTTGTCGTTACCAACATCGGTTTTCATTTTCAAGAACTTGACGTGTCACGGATTTTGGCAGACACGATGGTATGATCAGAAAAGCCTTGACGAACGCCTTCAGATGATGTATACTCTCACTGGTCTCATACGGGAAGGAAGGGCAAGTGTGATATTCTATTGGCTGGCAAGTTCGTTAGCTGATCAATCATCGCATAGCTCGGAAGCCCAGAACACGAAATTTTAGTGATCGGAAGTCAAGAGTCGGATTTGGATGCCAGCGAGAAAATTCGCACCGCAATTTCTCGCCTGGCCAGCGGGAAATACGGGAAGAAGGTGCTGCTGAAAGTAGAAGAGACACGGTGATCAATTGACCCACAAAGACATCCTTGTGCAGGAATTCTTTTGTATCCGGACGATGCCATGATCGCTATCCAACAAGCTATGTCAGATATGTCCCATATATTGTTTATTCGAAAACACCAGGTAGCCTGGTACCTCGGAAGGATATGCTAAAATGCCAGTGTCACTTGCTGGTGGAATGATAATCCCGGGATAGATCTATTTCCCCCTTCAAATGGATGTTCGTAATCTTGACCTGTCTTTGCCGAGGGACAGAACGTTTCCCTTTTTTCTTGGTAGTTGAGGGCGCCTTGGGTGTGAGGGCTTCCGCCGCGGTAGCCTGCAACCCCTCTGCGTAGCTATGGGCGCCATCCACGCGACATGAAATGAGCACATACCTGACGCAAGTGCTTTGAGTAAATCGACGTCGTTCGGCACTTTAAGCTGATGCCATAAATCAAGGAATTCTGGGGAGAACATGTATTAGCTGCCTTATTCGATGAATCTATTGACAGCTTACCCTTCTCGACCGGTTTTCCTCCGCTCTCTTCGTCGGGCTTAATTTCGTTCCAAAATACCATTCTCAATTGCCCATCCTTGACAGTGCGGGTAACAAGGACTTCACCCTCCTTTTCAAGTTCTTCGATCGCCTGTGGTGCTTCCTTCCAGGACTCCTTCAGCGCACGGACAGGTATGCCACCACCTTTGCGAGTTTGGCGCTGTATTTCTGTTAGAAGCGCGGCTTTGTTGCGAAAGTTGAAGTCGTGCTTCAGACGGTTCAGCCCTCATGCACTGCAGGTACTTGCGGAACCTACACGGTAGGAGTAAAGATCCGTTTTGGGGTCGTATTGGATGCGGTCATGAGACTTGAATTTCTCCAGGAGGATGACATCGGCATCCAAAGGTGTGTTCGTCACGATCGCAATGTCCTGCAACCTCATTGGATTTGGAGTGGACTGAATATCGAGTCAGCCTCGCTGTCACGCAGATGGATGCTCGAATCACTTTGAGATAGTCGACGGCATATACCAGCTGTGTATTGACATTGGCTGCGGGCTGTGAGTGCCAGGAAGTGTAGTCCTGGCGGTGTAGCACCCGCTTGAACGCGTCGGCGTCCTTGGAGAGAGACATGACGGAGGCCACGCTTACGCAAGCAAAGTTAGGTCGGAGCTTTGGCTGTTTCCGTTTTGATACAATCGCAGTCGCGATCGCGATTGGTATCGCAACCAGTCTCTATCTATCAGTTCATCATGGTGAGCCCGACATCGTTCACGGCGTCCGAGGACCAAATTTTGAGAGATTTTCAGTCTTCTGGTGTCCAGGCGTCAGACGATTGCATCACAGCTTTCCGGGAGCTCAAATTGGGCAAGAAGCTCAAGTACATCATCTTCAACCTCAACAGGGACTTGACGGAGATCGTCGTCGAGCAGCGCTCCGAAGATTCTGACTACGAGAATTTTTTGAACGCCCTGCCTGAGACTGAGTGCAGGTGGGCAGTCTATGACTTCGAATTCGAGAAGGATGGGAAGAGGAACAAACTCTGCTTCATCTCCTGGTCAGTGGCGTCTGTTCAATGTAACTGTTCGCTGGTTGTCATTCATGCTGTCCCACGCCATTCATCAGGTCTCCAGACGACGCCAAAATTAAATCGAAAATGGTGTTCGCGTCCTCACGAGATGCTCTCAGGCGAAAGCTCGATGGCATAGCAGTGGAGATTCAGGGTACAGACCCTACTGAAGTCAGCTACGAGACAAGTCTGTCAGCTTTCCCAGAACGCATTGCTGTATGCTGATCTCAACTTGCTGCAGTTCTTGCTAAAGCTAAATTGGGCGCCCGCTGACTTGCTATATTGTACATTCCCTCAACTCCTAACTTTTGCTGTACCCTCTGTGAGTATACATAACTTCACAATTCCATCCTACCTCCAGATGGCTGGCGTTAAATCCCCGACATCTTGCTTGTGTACGTCTTATAGACTTTACTAAATAGCTCTGTATGACGCTGCAATATCTCTTCATCCACACCCTCTCCGATTGCCGCGTGCAACCGCAAGCTTGAGGCTATGTGTCATATTTTCGACCTTGCAGTGAGTGTCTTCCACACGGCATTCTAAGCACCTCCAGTGCACTCTGTTGGGAACAGCTTCATTCCGTGGTCCGCCTGGTCCTGAGACGTAAACGAGGTGGTAGACATCGACTACATAGTAGTGCAATAATTGATAATTGACAATGACTTCCGAATCGGGCAGTCCGCCTGG